>JACCGJ010000350.1:98960-113026 GCA_013407085.1 Atriophallophorus winterbourni | reverse complement strand
TACAACTGCCACCAATCGACCGAGTATTGACCGCCACTGTGAGTGCTGCAGGAGAAATTGGTCCTCCCGAATAGGACTGTTTAGTTATCTGAAACGCTGAGAAGCATGAGTCCGACATGTGCTTGTGATGCACACCCCATTGACTGAAGGAGGCCAACAACAACAATCACCTAATCACATATTGCACATGTGAATGAGGCGAAAGGCTTGGCATTGCAGAATATCCCTGTTTGCACGTGAAACCATTATGCTTATCTTGCCACTGGTTTCATGCCTATTTTACAAATCAGATAGGAACAGCATGATAAGGGCACACGTGATTTGATTGTTCAGAAGATATTACAAATTTGTTACGACAATCTTATGAAACACGTGTTTCCATTATCGCGTTTTTTATTTGATGTTTTCCGAATTCGACAAAAATAACAGTTCGTGCTTTATCGAACCTGATGGTAATTCTAAGTAGATAAAAGACAGCAACTCAAAACCTACCACTGATTGTATGTATATCAAGGCTGAAAAATAGGGTTATTTTAATTAAAAAAGTAATAGGACACATGGAACCCATTGCTTGGAGAGGCAAAAAGAGCTATTACAATCACTGGGAGGATGGATTCCGTCCAATAGAATGTGAGTACCTCATCTGTACTGGCGTGGAGGACCCATAGTACTCAACATTAAAAACAACCCGGTATAAATATCGAATTGATATTAATCCAAATTAAGAATCAACCTCGTTCACCCTTCGCATACATTTTACCGTGCCGTTGAAATTAAACAGTTTTCCACCGGGATTTCGATTCCGTTTTCAGAATTAAATTGCTGTGGTGGTAATCATTTCAATCATGTCGGAAGCACAATTCCCTAAAGGCAGTGCTAGGAAATGGGTAGTCCAGATTGTGGAACCAAACAATATTGATCAACAAAAACAATATTGGTGTCAAATAAGTAGCGGAAATTTGAGGTGTCTCATAAGTAGATTATCAGCAACAAATATCAACTGGGAGAGATTGGTACTTCCCAATCGGGATATTGGTCCTGTGAAATGATTTATGAGTAGGAAATCACCGTGGATAAATAGGTTCGACAGTGACAAGAGAGAGAGGAAGCTTGAGCAGGGAAGTGTGTTATTCACATCCCCAACACCTGTACTCCACAACCGGTTTCTAGCTGTTTGCCGTCATCAGGTGGAGACAGTAAGATTAGTTCCAGTGAGCCTTGAAACAGTGTATAAGTGGTAAACAAAGTTATACTTGAATGCCACTGTTACATAGGGTTCGTACAACGAACCACGATGTTCAAACACAGAAATTCTTGGTCAAGCACTCGAGGCGCTTACGAGTGACCAAAGTAATGTGGTGCTTACATCCTCATCCTTCACACCACGGCTGTTTCGCGCCATCGATTGGAAACAGTCATATCAGGTTCAGTGAGCCTTGAAACAGTGGTAAAATGTCACATAAGTATAACACTGCTTCAAGGCACACTTAACCTGATCTTACTGTCCCGCCTGATTGGGGCAAACAGCCAGAAACTGGTTGTGGTGTGTAAGTCAAGGGGATGTGAGCATCCCAATATATTGATTTAAAAGGGGTTCTTCATATGATAGGAATACACGCAGCAAACGTCAATGGAAAGTGAACAATATGGCAAGTGTTTAATCTATATGATACTATCAGCTACATCTCGATTCAACCTTATGATTATTTCACAAGAATGAGGCAACAAATTTCAAATCAACTACCGGAATGAAAGATACACCCCGAAAGTGTCGTAGGTTTAGTGCGATAAAAAGTGACTCAGGATAGGCGCGGCAACATTTGTGACACTTAGCTGATAATCACCGTGGAGTCCATCACTGACAATAAAGAGACCAGTTTGTAGAGTGGATGAGCAACGGTATGCGTTTTCACGATACCTGATTTTTTAGCAACTTGCAGTTGTGACCAGTTAAGCCAAAAACAAGCATTTCATTTTAGAGTTACCAATCTGAGGATTTGTTTTGGCAATTGGCGAACAAATTCGTGTGACTAAAGACGAAATGAGTACCTGAAGAAGATATAGGAGGTTCTGCATTTCAATCATCGACATATATCGAGTACCCAAATAATTTTACTTTGAGAACACTTCTAGACAATTCCGCAACGCGGTTTTAGTACAAATAGGCGAACGGGCAATTTGTGATCACCGAGTGGAAAAGATTCTAGTTGAATGTAATTAAGTTGTGGCATTCCAATAATCCCTTGGGGTCTGGTTCGAGATCTGTGCTTCAGGATGATGACGTGAAGTGTATCGACGGTCGACTGGCAAATTAATTCCTCATACTCCCTACGCTTTCCGATGCATGTACACCTCTAGTCGGGTGTAACAACCTCTCACAACTTTTATGGTGATATACAGCACAAGGTCGCTCTGCGACGCGATTTCCCTCGGCAACATAGAAGAGCACTTGCTTTTCGTGAATTTCATAATGACGCTTCACAGTGAACCTCCATATTGCACGGTCAACATCAAATTATTACCAACTCGTAGAGTTGATGCGTCATATCCATGCCCAGTTTTCTTTTATATCGCACAAACTATTTCGTGTGGCAGATGCAGCCTACTCAAAGGACGACCTGACGATTTTGAATCCCCGTAAAGTAGATCTTTCAGAATACAACCTTTTCCACTCTAAGGAAATGACCCGGCGAATGTAGGCGACACTGACACTTAAAAAACGATATTTTCACGTTGTGACGGATTCTCCATACATTGAACGTTTTCAGCTTCCATTCGTCTTAAATTGATGGTAGTACTGAGACGATACCGTAAATTAAAGTCTTCCCAATGTTACCATCAATACTAGAGCAAATCTTCCCTTCAGTGAAGAATAACCAGTGTCAGGTTAATAAATAATGCAAGTTGATAAAAACCCAAGATGTTGACGAGATCAGTTATGGACAAGCAGACATTACTGACGTTAGCAAAATCTAAGGCTCAATAAATAATGAAATGTGTGATGTATAATAAATTAGTCTCAAACATAGAAACTTTAATGCTAAGATATATTTTCTTCTAATGGAACATCACTACTAATATCCCTCACAAAACGGAAGCAAATCTAAATCATATAAAAACCACAGCATCCAAACCAACGAGGGAATAAACTCGTAATACTCCCTTTCCATCAGTGGAACATAAATGTTTTTACCAGAACGTGAAACACGAAACATAAATCAAGCCAATCGAATTCCGCGGAAATGTCTTGACGAAGCATGACTATTTTAGCTGAAATCATTCGCCCATTGTGCTGGTGTCACGTGAACTACAATGCCGAGGATCATTTTGCCACATTGCTAGTTGAATGATTGCTTGAAAGTAATCTTAATTATTCGAATAATCTTAAAAAAAATTAAGAGATGCGCGCTCAGCCAATCAAGTGGCTTGGCCAGAACCAAGATCTACAATAGCTGCGGATATTTCTAAACAAATTAACGGTAAAGAAACGAACATGTTACACAATGCGAGATTTCCCTCTCATGTCTGATTAACAAGGAGAACATGAATCGGAACTGGCATTAACAACGCTTCAGTTACCACACGGAATCAAAGAGCTAATTTGTTTGTTCGCCGTGGCAGAACCGCTTAATTATTGCCATCGGCAGTGAAGGAGCATGCGAGGCTGGAGTTGCATGAGTGAACACACGAATGATTGATGCGTAGGTTGCGAGCTACCCGAGGGCACGAGAGGAGTTTCGTGGCACGGGGAATTTCCGGAATGAGAATTTAGCACCGGAATATAAGGGGTGGGTGGGTTGGAATAAAACGGCCTCGGTCAGGCGACTAGAAATTGAAGGCATAAGAACTGAGGGATACGTTTGTGAGTGGTTGCTTACGCTCAAGCTTGTTTCAAATGGCATGTTGAAGAGGATCTGAGAAGAAAGTATATCTCTTTCCCATTCACGGGGAATGTACAGTTTCGCGAGTTATTTATGCAAGAATAGCTGTGAGGCTTCTGCAAAACGCGTAACATTAGACAAGACAAGTGCAAACTGAATTCGAATCACATATGTGTAGGAAAAATAGTGTTAATTAATAAAAACTGCAAAATTAGATAAAGGCGAGCAAGAAAAGAATGTGATATCAGTGGAAATAAATTAGAAGCCAAATCAGTCTGGTTCATTAAAACATGGAATGTGGGCAAGCCCGGGAGACAAACAAAAAAGTACCAGTCGTCAAAGATGCATAGAGGGAATGGGAAAGAAAAAAAGAGAACTGTGGAAACGAATCCTGATGTCTGCGTCGCATGGGGTTAAAGAGCACGCGACAAATGGAACGCAGAGTGAAAGGAGACGCCGAGAAGAAGGTTTCTCAAGAGATATATCATAATGAGATCAGATAGGGCGCGGGGGAATCCGAGGGACGCCAGCTACGTTGACGGTGCGGCTGTGGAGAAAATCAAAGGGGGTAGGCTAAAACAACAACACAAATTATAACAGCGTAATGTCAGATGTATGTAAAAGCCCTTTAGCTAGTCCATAATTCCCTTAAAATGAGCGGACAACATCGTGCAAACACTTGTATGATATGCGGATAAGTTTAGAATAAAGACACGCTCCATTTAGCTGTACATAGGCTTTGATATTAACGAATCGCATGGGGTCAAAAGGTCAGTGGCTATCCTCAGTTCCACCAGCGAGGAAGCGGTAAACGTGATAATTTGCTAACCTAAAAGGGTGCTTTTGGGTCGGCTGTTAGCCATTTGATACTTGGGAATGGTGGGTAATATTACGGTTAATCGCACTTCCCCGAAACGGTGCAACCACGAGCCTCAGATTGAAAGGACCAGGCCACCACACCAGTGAGAGCGGGCGTTAAATGTTTTATTGTATTTAGATTGATAGACAGGCTCGCGTTTAAGAGCAGCCAGGATGATCAGGAAATGCAATAAGTTGAGGCCGGACGTGGGAAGTTCCCACAGTTGAGTTGACCGGGAAGATATGATGCCATTTACCTTCCTACTAAACCACCATCATGGTTTCAGCTCATCTGGTGATAAAAACAGGCGGGATTTAGTGATCCCAGAGGATATCACGGTCGCACAATTTACTCAGCTGATAAGAAACAGGACAACGTAAGGGTATTATTATTATTATATTTGCACAATCTAATACAGATACAGTGCCGTTCAACATAAACAATGAGATGTACAAAGCGAGAAGGGGGTACAAGGCGTTGTCATCGGCATCGTTGAACGTAGGCATGATACGACCCGGTTGCCTACACCGAAGTAGGGGAGATTTCGTTTAGGAGGTCCCACCCCGAGCCTTTACCCACAAGGCAGTGGAGCGAGAGAGGTTCGCACCTATCGGTGGCCGGTGACCGACGAAGCGGTTCATACGCCCTTTTCTGGGAATTTCCAGTTCGGAGCCCGATAACCCCGTTGATAGGTTGGTGACTTCAGTTTTTGCATGTGCACCATACAATGTCCTTGGATAGGACAAGGGGCAGTGACTTTTAGAGCGGCGAGTCACATCCGCCGCGTCGTGATGTCATCATTGTATTTTTGTGGTTTTTTATAGGGAGAACGCTTGCCAGGCGAAAACCCACCACAACCTCAGACACCATCGCCGAACCTTTCGCTGAGCTCGGAGAACCGAGCCCACCCAGCTGGCACCACGTGGAGGTATTTCGGCAAGCCAGCCAATGTAAGGGTGGGTTGGTCAAGTTGATGACGACTGATCATGCTGATGATCACAGGGCAGAAAGGAGGCGACATGCTGGTTAGTCCGTTGGAGTTAGGTTTGGAACAATTGGGAGAAATAAGCGACCAAGCAAACAACGGTGAAACCTTGAGGTCACTGAGGCTAAACTCATCTACGTGTGTGTGGACACATGTGACAGAACAGGTTGGTCGTGCTGGCCTTATTCAACAGTGGCTTACAACATCATTCCTTGTTTGCCATTTCTCCATAGTCCACAGATCAATTGTGAATGAGTGCAAACCGGTCGTGGTGTGCGTGTATGATGAAAAAGCATACAGGAGTTAAACATGGAGTCAAATCAGCAACATGACATCAAGATTGGTTGATCAAAGCATTGAAAACAACGAAAACATATCAACAAAAATGAAGAACAAGACAATGAGCGGATAATTGCAAACAAGTCCGTAAGTCAAGGCAACGAATTTTAAAATAAATAACGGGTGACCATGGGCAAAATGAAATCGACTTCATAGTTGTCCCACATTGTCATCAACAATTAATTCTACAAACGGCTAAAAGCCCAGAAATTGAAAAACGAAGCACCCAAAATCGTGTTGCCAAAAACCCCAAGGCTTACTCAGAATTTGTTAGGCGTTCACTGAGGGAGATTGCTTTCGGAGGTGGAGCCGGAGGCTGCTGCGCCGGAGAGTTGAGAAGCGGATCGAATGCCTTCCAGGTGGGGTTCCCATCAAGATTGAGGCCAGCGGCAGAGCCGGTGCTTCCCTTACCCCGAGATGTCGTGTTGGACGCGCCCAAATTCGCTATGTTCCCGGTGCTCGCGCTTTGAGAAGCCAACGACCCGTTGGAGACCTGGGCTATACGACTGAACGGAAAAGAAAAACAACACGGTTGCGTATCAAAGCGATGGAGACACGGTGACAGCTCGTAGGTAAAATACTTGGACAATGACTGATTCTCAACAAAAATCCCCGGAATATATTTCCACAAGCAATCACCGCCAGCAGCAACAAGCAAGCAGTACATCGATAGTGAAACGAACAAGCGCGTTATTATTAGAACGGGTTAATTCCGACGGAAAAAACGTAAGGCGAAATGAAGGATGCGCGGGTTTCCAAGGAGCGGAGCGACTATGTATACCGTTTTTCAAGCGAGAAATCCTATGAGCAATATAAACGATTATGTGAGCAGAGTCGACGCTTTATACATAGTGAAGGGTGAACAGAATACACGCCTTTAGATGGGTTAGACACAGCGAGTCGTAGATTCAAAGCAAAACGTTCACATGTACCCAGAGCGAGCAAGCACTGGCTGAGCGGAATCGGACCTAGGACATAAACTGCGACAAACACCACCGATGCACATGAACTTAACACATTGTGAGGTCCAGTTTGAATCATAGAATGACACTGGATCGCAAGTCAACACAACCGAAATACAGAAACTGTTGTTTTGAATTGCTGAGCCTCTTGCTCAAAAATGATGATTTCGTTCACATGATTTAAGTTGAAGGGTGAATTGGCTCGCTACTTGTAGCCACTACAATAGCCAAACATAGAGGTAGTAAATCACACAGGGAGTTGTTGTTGTGTTTGCAGGACAACATCGCAAACGGACGTGTAATCGCGCAGCATTATAGTACTGCTAAATTGATTTGCCACCGGTAATGACCTGCATGCGGAAACACACTAAAGTCTCACTGCCATTTGCCTTTTCTCATATCTGTCTGGACTTGGGCAACCTGACAGTAGATTAGACCACATGCGGTCTCTGACTGCGCGGCACCTTGTCTGTGATTTTACATATAAGTACATCGTAACATTATCCAGCTACGGATGGACAAGGATATGGCTTGGCCAGTGTACTTTGTTCAATAGAGTGCTTCAAGCAAAGCCGTCCAAATCGTTTTATTGATTACAGGACACAAGTATAACGCATAACGAGTGTCAATAAGACGTGAGAAGTAAACCGATCAAAATTCTCACTCATCAGTACCTCAGCAGAGTTCCAGCGAAATGACTCAGTCATCTGCACTTTCACACCACGCGCACTGGTAGAACACACGTTCCGAAAAAAGAAAAGCACTACGAAGCGAAAAGAGTGAAGGAAGAAAGCAGCATCATTCGTAACAGTAAGAGTTTTATAACGCGATGATTTGTAGACAGAAAACATGTGTTTCGTAACGAGAGGGGTGAAAATATTGAAAGCGAAATGACCGAACAGATATAAAACGAGAGGCATTAGTTCTGAATTAAAACAAGGATAGCCCTAACATGGAGATGGATAAGATAAAACAAACAATGCAATAAACCCATTCGAAATTTCGAAAGAAAAAACGTTCTCCCGAAAAATCACATCCTGTGATAAGGTCATGACTGTAGATTGTGGGTAAGGTTCAGAAATTCCGGTAAAGCTAATCGGCTTTTGGACAAAAAAGCAAATGCGCACGAATCGAAAACCATTGAACAGCAAACTAAACGGGAAAAAGTCTCAGTCTCAATTCGGTTTAGTGAGCAAGGGCTCGTTGATCACGACGACAAACATAAAAAGCTGGCCTGAGGACAACAAATTGTTATAACCTAACACACAGTCATGCAAACTGACCCGCAGTGAAGTGTGAGTCACAAGAAAACATTTGTTATTTATACCGGTTTTGCATAATGGTCCATAAACACTCGGTGATTCTGCTTTTCAAGATTGTGGTTTCAAAAGTTAGGCTTTGTTTACCGACCAGCTCTTGACACCCAACCGAGACATTTGCACTAGTAATCCGTAGATAAAGGTTATTGCGGAGGGTGAGAGGAATAAGAAAAGAATAAATTCCCAAAGTATAAACCTGAAGCCGCTGTTAAATAGTGTTTGAACAAGGAAACACACAGTGTTCAAACACACAAGCATACAGTGATTTCCGGTCAAGATGCTTAAATGTATGCATGTATGTATGAACGCAAAAGGCTGATCCAGGCAAAGTGCCACACAGTCCTGGACAACTTTTATTCCCATAGCATGAGAACAATAAATCACAGAAATCCTTGTTTCCATGCAGTTCCATTGCACCCATACATCAAGACCGGTTTCATGCACTTTTCACTCATCAGGTAGAAACAGCACTATCACGATCCGCAGTGTCTGAAGATCGCTTGGAGGTGGTTAGAAAAGAACCGCAGTGGGAAACAAGCGCAAAGAAGCGGAAAGGGAACTCGTGTTACGTCACTACATAAAAATGGGAGCACGGGGGATACAAAAACAAAGCACCAACATTGGGAGGGGGTCAGTCGAATCGACATAGATGAAAACCGATCGAAAGTTAGGCAACAAGACACTAACTCACCACCAAATACGAGAAGGCCTAGTTGAATGGGAAATTGGGAAGATTACAGATGAAGTAGGTGGCCACACAAGTGAGGGTGAAGAGGGGAGAATAATCGATGGGAAGTGAATGTAGAAGGGGAATAAGACAAATAAATGTGAAAACGGTTGCGCGATGTGAGGCCGCTTATCGATCGTGTATAACTGGTCTCAAACATCCACGTGGATTTAACAGACTGTACAAGGCAGAAGGGGGGCAAACAAATCGCGGTTAACCATGCTTTGAGAACAGATTTATTACTTGCACTTTTACAATTCAAAAGCCTGGCCGAGTAAAATTTGATAAATGACATGTGTGATAGAATGTGCTTTCTCAGACAAACAGAGCTGCGTACTCTGAGAGAGCTCGTGATGACTAGTGTGAGTATGGTGGTCTAGAGGTAAAGCATAACACAACCATGAAGACGGATTAAAAACAGCTGTTCTTTATAAGATTACGAATGTAGTTAGATACAGAGAACACTGTTACACAATCAAATGTTTGAGCACAAAGTGTATAACTGGCATACCGGTGTGCCATGTCTTCACGAGCGATTGAGGGCTTATAAACCAGTCAGGTGTAAAAAAGATCTCAAGTGCAGCGGAGTTTCAAGAAATCATGTTTATGACAACATTTTACGAGTGAAAAAAAGCAGGAAGAGGGATGGTTAGTGACGCCGCTCATTTCAGGCGTGTTAAAATTATCCGTTCAGCAACAGAGTTACTAGCATCGAGAAATGGTAAAATTAGAGCCAGCGGATTTATCGCTAGTAAAATAACATCGGCGCCCAAATCAGGGATTGTAGAAGCAGTTCCGCCGGGCTCGGGGAGCCACTCGTACAGGCCAGAAGCTGGACTTGGTTGTCAGAGGCTATTTGAGACACGCGCCAAATAGCCTGCATGCAGTATTTGTCGGTTCGAAACTAGTTGGCAGATGGGCATCGGAACTCTTCTCCGGTGATCGTAAAGAAAGATCATACGAACTGGTGTTGTTGCGTAACCTACTGAAGACGACTGCAGTCCTGCACAGTGATGACGTCACCACACAGTGTTGGGTGACCAAACTACGCGGGACAGGTCGCTGAGAAGAGTCGACCTTATCGACTAAGAGTATAGATGAATGCAGCCTTTATCTAGTTAGTATACAATGTGTCGGAGAAGCAGACAGAGTGGTAGCGAAGCAAGGCAGGATGGAGTCAGGATGATAATATGACCAGCAATCATGCCGTCTAAATAAAATGAAAAAAACGAGGGTGAAAAACTTTTGTCAAATCCATTCGAAAAAATTGAAAAGGTATTATCTGAAAAAAGTCGGCAAACGGAAGGTTGCTCTTTGGAAAACAGAAATAAACAAAATGTCCATTCCTATTGTGCTTTCATGCAATATGGGTGAAATTTCTTGACGTTTACTCGACATTGAATGGCTCAGATTATTCAAGCATCCTGGCATCACACTGAAATCGATCAATGTTTGACTTCCGTTGAAGGATTCACTCCGTTTCATCTTGATCGACAGTGTCATTCAAGGAATCGCAGTGGTGGCGTGATTACGTTTATTGAAAAAAGCTATGGTATCGTAATCCGAAAGTACTTTTTACTAGTAATAACAATAACATTTCATGGCTGCTGAACGCAGATGACGCCGCCGGTGTGTAACTGACGCCGATTGACCGAGTAGAGTTAATCGCTGTGAGCTCTGCGGGAGAGATTGTTCCTCCCGAAAAGATGTGGAGCATGAAACAATCATGCGCCGTGTGATGTACATCCGTGGTCGACATCGACCGAAGGAGGCCAACAACAACAACAACTCGTGTAAAAATCTGGGCAGTGTAAGTGAGTCAACTGCATACACCCACAAACCAGCGACTGGTTGACGCCCATTTTGGGCGTAGAACGTAAACGATAAATTGGCATACAAAATTTAGTATTACAAAAAAGAACATAGTGCGGAATCACGGGATGTTGACATTGCGAGTAGTTTGTAAACCCACATGCACCACAGATGAAAGACCAGACGGTTAGTGAGACAAGCGTAAACGTAGATGCCACAAAATTGGGCAGATAAACCGGGAAGAATATACGGAAACTTGGTTGAATGTATGTTCCATTTGATGTGTAAACACGTGTACCCAGTTTGTTTGTGTGTACTCTTCCCTTATGGCTTCCGAGGGTGTCTAAGTCAAATCCCTTCCCATCACAGTTATGGATTTCATCTTGTCTGAGTTATAAGGTAGTTGAGCACCCAGTAGTTGCCACAATTGCATAACTGTCCCTGATGAAGAATACAGAAATCTAGCCCTTGGCCAATGTGGAGTAACCAACTTATCTAAAAGGCGTTGATTCAAGCGAGATGTTCAACCCTCAGTTTCGGTGACGTGTGAAGAGATGGTCGCAAACCGGAGGCCAATTTGCCGATGGAATCGAAGGATATACACAGTAACGGTGATGTTGTCCAATCATCTAGTGAAAGGATTTTCAGGAACAAATTGGATATATTTATGAGTAGTAATTCCACCCTACATCCCGTTTATATAACATGATTTTTTTCCGAACGAATATATTTTTACCCATCATACCGCCACAATACATGACATTTTTTTGCAACTACAAAACTGTCGATCTTCCGAATGACTCAATCTATTTTGTATATATATATTTATTGTCCTTATACGAATATCCTGTGGTGTTGTACAGCTACGAGCTTTTTTATACCATAAATTCTTGAATCTTGAATAGCAAAAACAGATAAAGCTGATGGGGCAACCGTAGAGAAGCTCTCGGAGATGGCAGTATATAATGAGTGAAAATTATCAGAATCATAACGACATCAAGATTGAAGTGGTTTACGAGTTTCGACTCTCACGTTGACTAGCAATGTGGTATCCTGAAGTGTTTACATGGCAGAAAGTGTAGTGATGACCACGACGTTAACCCGATAAATGCGTACCGGCTGATTAGGAAAGCGATCGATAATGCTCATTTACCGAATCGAGGTGAACATTATGCTCGAATAACTGCCCATTTGTCGGTTTCGACAGAGGGACAGTGACGTGAAAACAAACGAATAATGAAACTTGTGGCACATCGACCATGGGGGTTAGTGTTAATGAGCCTTTCCGGAAAGCTACTGAAACAATAAGCATGCTGCAACCATCTCGATCTATCGGAATACAAGCGATGCGTGTTCACATTCTTAATGATTAATTTGTAAGATCGACAGCCCGACAAGCATACACCCTTAGTGCAAACAAAAACAGGATGCTACGTGAATGACACAAATGTCTTTAATCGTGGAGTTTCGGTTACAAAAGTCGAAAGACAGCTCAAGTAGCCTAGTCAACAGAGGTTGACGTTCCAGGTGCTGCTAATATGTAGGCAACGATGGAGAAGAACAAGTGTTTGCGTGGTGTCTTGTGAGCGGGTCAATTGTGACAAACAGTGCCTGCCTGCTTCGAAGCTCTGACGCTTATCTATTCGTGAATGCATCCCGTCACATTTACTTTTGTCGCGTACAAATTTGAACGTATGTTGTCAAATGGAGTGACGAGGAAAGCTTGTTACGATGCACGGCAGTGAAAGCCGCAACGGAGCCGTCGTGTTGTTGTCGCTCTACTCGTTCACGAACATTGATTGAATGCCTGTTCCTTTCGCGATGTAGGCAGCTCATCTCAATTTGCTTGTGCTTACTCTTCAAGTCCCACACATCGCTTCACTTAATAAATTAATCGTCGTGGGTGTATGGCGGTTAAGCACTTGCTACCGGTGTGATGCTATCCACGACTGGTTACTGATAAAGAGCAAGTGTTCAAGAAAGGCAGAGGCGGATTGAAATGGTTAGGGTCATAGCAAGGGTATGGTGCAAAAATAATTAAAACTGAATCAACAATTATCCGTGTGTGCGTCACAAACACAATTTATTTCTCGCTAGAAATGGTACGATCATCAACCGGGTGGCTTGAAGAGTTTTGCGGCGAAACGGTTCGTGAACTTGCAAGTTCAGTGGTGGGAGAAACAGCACGATAGACAAGAGGAAGATGACTTTATTGGTGTTCACGAATATCCAGCAACCATACACACACACATAGAACCAGTGGGGAATCGTGTTCCGGTAATCACAAACAATAACGGGCGATACGTCAGCACACCTGGTTTCGCGTTGGCCAGTGGGTGGAACTATGAAACCGAAAGTCAGGCAAAGTGCCACACACTCATGGTCTGGACATGAGCTTAGATAAACCATGATTGACCAGACCTAAGCAGATATAGGAAACAGAAAAATGGCATTGAGGCTCCAGCGTGTTTCCGCCTAAAAATCCTTGGAGTGGAAAGGTAGCGATAGTGTCCCTGGGCTATCAAAAACTTTATGTCAAATATATCAGCCACTCAAACAAGCCAGTTCGTCGTTCCATGTGATATCTATCCGGTGCACATTACGAAACCACCGCAGTCGAGTTGATTTCAATCCTCTGAACACGGGTGCAAATGCAGCAAAGAACAAATACCCCACACAACGTTGGACGTAGGTGTAATATGAACGGATAAAGGGTCAATAACTCAACAAACACAGCTACACAAGAAAACCACTCTGCATTCAGCTCGAACATTCATAAAGCAATGTGAAACAGAGATCAACGCCGTCGGAAATATCGAAACTAACTGTGGAAGTGTCGGAGCGGTGGTCGGCACTGGTGCGGGGGTCGGCTGCAGCATGTGAGCAGGTCGATTGGGCATGGGCCGTGCGACATCCCTGGACGCTGCAAAGGCTGGCGGTGGAGTTACAGGTCGCTGTGGTGGATTCGAAGGAGGGTGGAGAGATGATCCGCTTGAAGGAGGCTCGTTTAAACTCTACACGGGAAAGAGCGGATAGACAAGTCGTGAATAATAGATTAAATAAACAGGCGTGTAATTAAAATCGGGCAGGTTGTATCTGGGCCACAGACCACTCAAACACCTCTGATCTAGATAGTATACAAGAAAAGAGGTCGCGTTTATGAGAGTGAGAAAACGCGTCTT
>JACCGJ010000350.1:0-97960 GCA_013407085.1 Atriophallophorus winterbourni | reverse complement strand
CAAAAAGCCTGGCCGAGTAAAATTTGATAAATGACATGTGTGATAGAATGTGCTTTCTCAGACAAACAGAGCTGCGTACTCTGAGAGAGCTCGTGATGACTAGTGTGAGTATGGTGGTCTAGAGGTAAAGCATAACACAACCATGAAGACGGATTAAAAACAGCTGTTCTTTATAAGATTACGAATGTAGTTAGATACAGAGAACACTGTTACACAATCAAATGTTTGAGCACAAAGTGTATAACTGGCATACCGGTGTGCCATGTCTTCACGAGCGATTGAGGGCTTATAAACCAGTCAGGTGTAAAAAAGATCTCAAGTGCAGCGGAGTTTCAAGAAATCATGTTTATGACAACATTTTACGAGTGAAAAAAAGCAGGAAGAGGGATGGTTAGTGACGCCGCTCATTTCAGGCGTGTTAAAATTATCCGTTCAGCAACAGAGTTACTAGCATCGAGAAATGGTAAAATTAGAGCCAGCGGATTTATCGCTAGTAAAATAACATCGGCGCCCAAATCAGGGATTGTAGAAGCAGTTCCGCCGGGCTCGGGGAGCCACTCGTACAGGCCAGAAGCTGGACTTGGTTGTCAGAGGCTATTTGAGACACGCGCCAAATAGCCTGCATGCAGTATTTGTCGGTTCGAAACTAGTTGGCAGATGGGCATCGGAACTCTTCTCCGGTGATCGTAAAGAAAGATCATACGAACTGGTGTTGTTGCGTAACCTACTGAAGACGACTGCAGTCCTGCACAGTGATGACGTCACCACACAGTGTTGGGTGACCAAACTACGCGGGACAGGTCGCTGAGAAGAGTCGACCTTATCGACTAAGAGTATAGATGAATGCAGCCTTTATCTAGTTAGTATACAATGTGTCGGAGAAGCAGACAGAGTGGTAGCGAAGCAAGGCAGGATGGAGTCAGGATGATAATATGACCAGCAATCATGCCGTCTAAATAAAATGAAAAAAACGAGGGTGAAAAACTTTTGTCAAATCCATTCGAAAAAATTGAAAAGGTATTATCTGAAAAAAGTCGGCAAACGGAAGGTTGCTCTTTGGAAAACAGAAATAAACAAAATGTCCATTCCTATTGTGCTTTCATGCAATATGGGTGAAATTTCTTGACGTTTACTCGACATTGAATGGCTCAGATTATTCAAGCATCCTGGCATCACACTGAAATCGATCAATGTTTGACTTCCGTTGAAGGATTCACTCCGTTTCATCTTGATCGACAGTGTCATTCAAGGAATCGCAGTGGTGGCGTGATTACGTTTATTGAAAAAAGCTATGGTATCGTAATCCGAAAGTACTTTTTACTAGTAATAACAATAACATTTCATGGCTGCTGAACGCAGATGACGCCGCCGGTGTGTAACTGACGCCGATTGACCGAGTAGAGTTAATCGCTGTGAGCTCTGCGGGAGAGATTGTTCCTCCCGAAAAGATGTGGAGCATGAAACAATCATGCGCCGTGTGATGTACATCCGTGGTCGACATCGACCGAAGGAGGCCAACAACAACAACAACTCGTGTAAAAATCTGGGCAGTGTAAGTGAGTCAACTGCATACACCCACAAACCAGCGACTGGTTGACGCCCATTTTGGGCGTAGAACGTAAACGATAAATTGGCATACAAAATTTAGTATTACAAAAAAGAACATAGTGCGGAATCACGGGATGTTGACATTGCGAGTAGTTTGTAAACCCACATGCACCACAGATGAAAGACCAGACGGTTAGTGAGACAAGCGTAAACGTAGATGCCACAAAATTGGGCAGATAAACCGGGAAGAATATACGGAAACTTGGTTGAATGTATGTTCCATTTGATGTGTAAACACGTGTACCCAGTTTGTTTGTGTGTACTCTTCCCTTATGGCTTCCGAGGGTGTCTAAGTCAAATCCCTTCCCATCACAGTTATGGATTTCATCTTGTCTGAGTTATAAGGTAGTTGAGCACCCAGTAGTTGCCACAATTGCATAACTGTCCCTGATGAAGAATACAGAAATCTAGCCCTTGGCCAATGTGGAGTAACCAACTTATCTAAAAGGCGTTGATTCAAGCGAGATGTTCAACCCTCAGTTTCGGTGACGTGTGAAGAGATGGTCGCAAACCGGAGGCCAATTTGCCGATGGAATCGAAGGATATACACAGTAACGGTGATAGCAAAAATAGAACAGCGGAGGTGGGGCAACCGTTTTTAGTAGCGACGGAGATGGACGTGTATAGAATGGGTTGAAAAATTTACAAAATCCCTAACGAGTGGATGGTTACGAGTTTCAGCTCTCACTTGATGCCAAGTGGTATCCTGAAGTGTTTACCGGCAGAAGGAAACAGAAAGAAAGCGTACCGGCTGATTGCAAAGCGATCGATAATGCTCATTTACCGAATCGAGGTGAACATTATGCTCGAATAACTGCCCATTTGTCGGTTTCGACAGAGGGACAGTGACGTGAAAACAAACGAATAATGAACCTTGTGGCACATCGACCATGGGGGTTAGTGTTAATGAGCCTTTCCGGAAAGCTACTGAAACAATAAGCATGCTGCAACCATCTCGATCTATCGGAATACAAGCGATGCGTGTTCACATTCTTAATGATTAATTTGTAAGATCGACAGCCCGACAAGCATACACCCTTAGTGCAAACAAAAACAGGATGCTACGTGAATGACACAAATGTCTTTAATCGTGGAGTTTCGGTTACAAAAGTCGAAAGACAGCTCAAGTAGCCTAGTCAACAGAGGTTGACGTTCCAGGTGCTGCTAATATGTAGGCAACGATGGAGAAGAACAAGTGTTTGCGTGGTGTCTTGTGAGCGGGTCAATTGTGACAAACAGTGCCTGCCTGCTTCGAAGTTCTGACGCTTATCTATTCGTGAATGCATCCCGTCACATTTACTTTTGTCGCGTACAAATTTGAACGTATGTTGTCAAATGGAGTGACGAGGAAAGCTTGTTACGATGCACGGCAGTGAAAGCCGCAACGGAGCCGTCGTGTTGTTGTCGCTCTACTCGTTCACGAACATTGATTGAATGCCTGTTCCTTTCGCGATGTAGGCAGCTCATCTCAATTTGCTTGTGCTTACTCTTCAAGTCCCACACATCGCTTCACTTAATAAATTAATCGTCGTGGGTGTATGGCGGTTAAGCACTTGCTACCGGTGTGATGCTATCCACGACTGGTTACTGATAAAGAGCAAGTGTTCAAGAAAGGCAGAGGCGGATTGAAATGGTTAGGGTCATAGCAAGGGTATGGTGCAAAAATAATTAAAACTGAATCAACAATTATCCGTGTGTGCGTCACAAACACAATTTATTTCTCGCTAGAAATGGTACGATCATCAACCGGGTGGCTTGAAGAGTTTTGCGGCGAAACGGTTCGTGAACTTGCAAGTTCAGTGGTGGGAGAAACAGCACGATAGACAAGAGGAAGATGACTTTATTAGTGTTCACGAATATCCAGCAACCATACACACACACATAGAACCAGTGGGGAATCGTGTTCCGGTAATCACACACCAATAACCGGCGATACGTCAGCACACCTGGTTTCGCGTTGGCCAGTGGGTGGAACTATGAAACCGAAAGTCAGGCAAAGTGCCACACACTCATGGTCTGGACATGAGCTTAGATAAACCATGATTGACCAGACCTAAGCAGATATAGGAAACAGAAAAATGGTATTGAGGCTCCAGCGTGTTTTCGCCTAAAAATCCTTGGAGTGGAAAGGTAGCGATAGTGTCCCTGGGCTATCAAAAACTTTATGTCAAATATATCAGCCACTCAAACAAGCCAGTTCGTCGTTCGATGTCATATCTATCCAGTACACATTACAAAAGCATCGCAGTCGAGTTGATTTCAATCCTCTGAACACGAGTGCAGATGCAACAAAGAACAAATACCCCACACAACGTTGGACGTAGGTGTAATATGAACGGATAAAGGGTCAATAACTCAACAAACACAGCTACACACTCTGCATTCAGCTCGATCATTCATAAAGCAATGTGACACAGAGATCAACGCCGTCGGAAATATCGAAACTAACTGTGGAAGTGTCGGAGCGGTGGTCTGCACTGGTGCGGGGGTAGGCTGCAGTATGCGAACGGGCATCGTGGGAGCAGGTCGACTGGGCATAGGTCGCGCGACATCCCTGGACGCTGCAAAGGCTGGCGGAGGAGTTACCGGTCGCTGTGGTGGATTCGAAGGAGGGTGGAGAGCTGATCCTGTTGAAGGAGGTTCGTTTGAAATCTACACGGGAAAGAGCGGATAGACAAGTCGTGAACAATAGATTAAATAAACAGGCGCGTAATTAAAATCGGGCAGGTTGTATCTGGGCCACAAACCACTCAAGCTGCTCTGATCTAGATAGTATACAAGAAAAGAGGTCACGTTTATGAAAGTGAGGCAATGCGTTTCGATTATATCGATCGCAAGTCGACGGAACTGTCTGTCAAGATACGGAGTGTATGCAGACAAACTCCCACTTCAGGGAGCTGACCCACACGTAACGCAACAAGTCTTCAACCACCTGGTACTTGAAGCTTCACGGTGTTGCATTGTGTAAAACAATTAGCCAGGACTAGAGCAGATCACGCTCTTAAATCTCACTGTCTGTGATATTAGTCTAGAACGGGTCGACTGCTTCGTTCACCTCGGTGAAAATGAAAAAATGAGTCCGTGGGGCCTTTAAATCGGCCGTGTACAGCATTGATTTCTCCACATATCTTGTCGTCATTTTCCAGTAAATTCTAACGCTATTTGTCTCTAAATCCATCATGTTTTCGTATCAACGAATAACAATTTTTGACGCGCACAGTTCCCTAAAAAAACTTGGTGCCTGAGCTCCCGCGTGCAAACGTTACCTTCAAAATTGAGCGACCCCGTGCAAGCAACCTAGTTTCGAAACCGAAATTGCCTGAGCTAAGCTACAGATTAGTCCTTTTAGAAGTAAGCTTGAATCAACTCTGTTCTGAGGTGCTTCAGGGTGACAAACGCTTTGAGGACGATAGAAAGGTGACAACTTCGATGGTATTAGTAACCCTAATTGGCACAGGCAAACTTGGACAGACGAATCGATCCATATGAGGGTTGCAAACAAAGCACAGCGTGGCCAAACCGTATCAGATACCGTGCCTCGCCTGAGAACGTGACAATGAGACAATAACCCTGAAGTGGTGTGTTCGAGTCTGGGCCATACGCAGCAACAAACGGGCTGCATGCATCAAACCGACTTACCGATTCCAGCCAACCATCCTTAACCGGTGGAGGCACAGGCGTGACTTGTGTGTTCGAAATGACATCACGAATGATGTCCAGTGAATCTTTAATCGCACCGTACAAGCGAATTGTCTCCTCACGTAGATTTTTCGCGGCATCGGATTCTTGCATTAATCGATTCTGTGAAAGAAATACAAAGCGATCGATAATAAAATGAAACCCGATGATGGATAGTGAGAGCAGAGTGAAATTGTAAAAAGTGTCAATTAGGGAAAACATCTTGGAGCGATGACGTTCAAGATTGGGTTTTTGGGTTTCGGCACTCCAGACACAGGAAGGGCAAACGAGCGGATAAGAAATCCAAAGTACAAGTTTGTGGTTTTCTGATTCTCGATTCTGATTGGTCTATCTTATCAGCCAAACATAGTATAAATATCAGCCGCAGACTAATCTGCCTTTTGATCAGATACGATAAAGCTCTCTGCCTGAAAGATCTGCCTCTGTGCTTGCTACGCGTGGTGTTGCGTTTAGTCAGTCAATAGTGACTAATAGTATAAAGTTTTCAGTGTTATGCTTTCGGCTAAGTATTACTTGGGTTCTGCTCTGGTACAATATAACATTATTGGCGAAAAGACTCAAATGGGAATACATGAAAATATCGGAACACGGAGGTTGAATTCCACCATCTGTTTAGATTAGTTCTGCTACTTCGCGTCAAAGCATGCATTGGATACGAAACTGATACAATTCAACTGTCAGTCTGCGTGTGCCAAGACAAATGACCAGTTTGTACGACTAAAACCAAGCTTGGTCTTACCTAGAAAGATAAAATGACTCACAGTTGTAGACTGCACATGGGCTGGAATACTCTCCGGTTGCCTAGGCCTGGACAGATATACCGAACAGCAGTTAAGGACCATGTTTCCGCATGCAGCTCACTAAGCTTGATTGGCATCAATCTATACGGTGCCATTTAAAAGATCACAAACCATGCTTTATCATTAGAGACCAAGTTAGCTTTCATGGTCCTCTAAGCTCTATGTACTAGATATGATGATGTAATGATTGCATGCCAGTGAATCGTCAACACGCATTATCAATGTGACCTAATCAGCGATAACATGAACGAAGAGAATGCACAGAGGCCGTGAATGGCAAAAAACGACAATTAGCAACTCAAAATGCGGGTAGGTGGTGTGGATATTCCACAAACTTGATGTTATGAAAATAAACAAAAAAACTTACCAAGTCTTGTTTGTAAAAGGCCGATAGGAGTTCAATGTGCAGGAAGTTTTTCATCTGAAAAAGACAAGACAGTAATGTGACCGCAAAATGGGGACAGGAAATTGGTGCGGTCAACTTGCATGTGACTCGGCTCCGATTAATTCAACACTTTCTGTGTTTTGGTTTGGATGCAAATATTTTTTGAACGCAGTGTTGAATTTGAGAACAACAACCCACACCGTTAGTAGAGTGATAGTATTGAGAGCAAATTAACTGACTCAAGAGTGTTTTAGCTCCAATTACGAAAGCTACACGGTTACGCATTGCTGACGTTTCACTAATCACAACACACATCATGAGGTGTATGACTCGACTGGATTGCAAAGTCTACCTACTCTTTGAGTTTTACAGGCATGATTCAGCCATTAAGGGCACGCACACACCGAACCTGCTATTCACCGAAAGCCAATGCGTTGAGCTTGTGGAGAATTCCTTAGAGCAGCCTTAGACACGGTATCATAAGAGAGCCAAGACGCCAGTTAGCATGAAAAAGCGTACTAGACGCGAGCAGTTGTAATGATTTCAACTACAACAAGAGTTGCACGAAACGTAGTCGTCAGTAAGCGATTTTAGACGTGTATGGGTGACGCGCGGCAAGTCTAACGTGTAATGCATAGCAAGAAGTGACCTCGCCGTATCATCGTAGTTCCTCGCAACGGTGCCTCGCAAGTACTGATAACCGAGTTCCCTACTAAACCATTTTCGCAGCACTTGTAATCAAAGCGAAACAATTAAACGCCAATTTCGGTAATAACTAATCAAGGTTCCACGGAGGACAACACATGGTGGAAAAGAAATTGAACAACGGTGATCCAAAATCTGTCATTGATCTTGATAGTTGCGTGAAGCCGACAGAACGAAGGAGAGAAGATGTGACACCGCAAATGAACAAATTAGCTGTGTGACAAACAAATTAATAATTTAAACCAGGTGCCTGCGGTTGAGTCAGAAAGAAAATCTCCGTATACGATGGGTAAATCAGTTGGTTAGATATTCATAGCCGGTTGAGCATGTCATTGTCAGTTTATGGATGTCAGTATTATATGATCAAAATAGTGCTGTATGTACGAAAGTATGAAATCACAAGCCTGATCCATGCAAAGTGCCGCACATGGACCAAGTAACTGTCAGGTTTCCCAGGCTTAGAAAGATGAGAATGCTGTACTACTGTTCAGCTCACATGAAAACGCGCTACATCGATATGCCACATGTACGGAGCTGTATGTGCAAAAACGCTGGAGTCTCATTACCGTTTTCATTTCTTGTCCACATATTGTTTTCAGTGAGGCTTTTTAGACGAACGTTACTAGTGAGGCCTCCTCCTCCCCCTCCTCATCACAAAACAGCATTACACCAGGAACAAGTGCTTAACTACCACACAACCATGACACAGTAAAAATTCTAAAAAGATAAGGAATAGTGCGACATAAAAAGCTGCTGAACATGTAGAAAATTAGCACGGCCATACTGGGATTAGGTACCTACATCTCAAATCAATCACGCATTCAAGCAAGTGATGTGAACGAGTAGAGCGACATCAGCATGACAGCTTCCTAGCCGCTTGCACTATCACACATAATAGCAAGCTTTTCCTGCCAATTCGCGTGACAAGAGACAGGGGATTAATCAAACACTCCAAGATGTCTACAAGACCGCCACTGAATACGATTTAGAGGCCAAACTGCTAAGCGTAATGAGCCACCGTGAATTTTCATCGCACCAACCGCAGCAAGTTTAACAGTCAAAGCCTTAATCAACGTGAGCCAAGTCAGAGTTTGGCCATCCTTACAACGACGCCATTCCGAGTTAGGAGTGGCGAACAAAACCGCTTTAGGAACACGACGATTTCCCCTTCGCAATACGAAGTCAATGCATGTTAACTTGTTTTCGATGTCTATGTCGCTACCAAAAATTCGATTACAGATAGTTGCATTATGTATCCGATTTTGTCAAGTAACACCCATGATGGTGCGGAGACAGCGATTGTCAAAGACCTGCAGAAGTGTCCAAGTTACACATCTGCATAGTAAAACCGCACGAAACCTAGCCTTATAGACTCTACACTTGAGCTGTAGAGACAAACCTGTTTGACGCCACAGATGAGCGAAGTTAAGAAAAGATACTGTGACACTCGAAATGCGGGGTGAAATCTTATTTCATCAGGCGTTGCGAGTAATGAAAATATCCAAATACGTAAAACAGTATACAGTCGCAAGGCTTAGCGCTCTTTCAATCGGATCAATATCCCGTAACAGAAATTTTGCACTTGGAAGGTGCAAAGCGCTTACCGAAGGATGGTATGATAATACACAGTCGGTCTAAAGTATACTGAACATCCGTATAGGAATCGAAGAGTAGAACTACATCGTCAGCATAATCTAAATCAAAAAGTCTCTTATCGCGGTCTATCTGAATGCTCGCTGTCTGCATGCCTAGATTGCATGGATCCATTAGAGAATTGAACAAAATGGAGCTCTTTAAGCTACCCTCGGCCAAAGCAACTGGGTAGTAGCACACAAAACAGGAAACTAAGAAAAATAAGGGCTTCACAACGATTATGCAGACGATTCAGCAACAAACTAGACGAAATCTTCAACGGAGTTTAAAAAATCCCACCTTGCCAAGTGTAACAACCCGTTCGTTTAATTCAGCATCCACAATAGCCAGCTTTCTTAGGTCATTGAAATTTCAGACGTCCTCAAGAACACTGTCCAGTTTGCTGTTTTAGTAAAAAAACAGTCTGCGTAGAGATTGCTTCCTGTTCACGTAGAAACAAACGCCAACTGTCTACTTTCGTAGAACCCGACACAGGGTTTGTACAAATCTGACGCAATGAGCGAACAATATTCTCTCCAACTGCAATAATGTGTCCCGAAGAGAAATTCTTACGGAAATGTTCAACGCAGCAACTTCCCATGATACCAAGTACTCTGAAACACAAGGGCCGCGAATCGCGATTGCAAGGTGTTCTAAACAGAACGACATCCATGTCGAGCATTGTTGGGTGAGGCGTCCTTACCTATGACACGTGTGACCTTGGTCATGTCCTTATCCGAACATTGCGGAGCATTGATGGCTAACGCGAACAGCTTGCAGGTGTGTGTAGATAAGCATCTATGTATGTATGAATATAATTACAAAGTTGAACTGTGGCCATGTCACACAGCCTGATTATTCGCACAGTCTCGACTCATTAACCCCATAACTAATCATGATCAGAGCCTTCAAGAGAAGTGAACACAGTGCCAATGGATAGTAAATACGAGTTGAACACTCACCTGGTTGATAAGTTCACACATGACAACCTTGGGTACTATGTCCCTTTGCGTTCGGTTCACAATTTTCATGTACGAATCCACCAGGCTGCGAATAACTTCAACTTGCCTCTCGAGGCGGGGATCAATTCCTTCATGAGAATCCCTATCATTCTGTGATAAAAATGGGCGGTTAAAAGCAAACACGATATTTAACAATCCATCGAGAACAACACTCAAGGTACGACATGTAACTTTATCAAAAGAGACGCCAAATAGATGGAAAAACAAACGATACACCCATTTTAAGACGGAAACACAACAAGAAAACAGATAAATCGAAGGAGTACTACTAAATAATATACCTCAGCATGCAATGCTACCATATACCGCATGCTTCCAAGACCGAGCTTCAATCCCAGTTCCAAAGGACTCACCAGCGTACAAGTTGAAACAGGAACCGAGCGTCTAGAAACGGCCAGGTAGAATTAGAGCTAGCAAGTAATCTGCGAAAACGCGAAATACATCGTCCGTCCAATTTAAGTTGGAAAACATTACATCACACCCTTTACCAAGACTGAATCCCGCTTGCTGTTTACAAACCTTCAAATCCCATGTGGAAAGTTATGTATTTAAGGCTTATACCAAACAAGGCGTATCAAAGCAGCAGCCTGGATGTAAGCAAAGTCCCACACAGTCAGAGAGAATGAAGGTGGGCTAAGTTACTATCAAGTTGGCCAGGCCTAAACAGATAAAATTAAAGGCAAAATGGAAGTGAAACTCCACCGTGCAGCTCATTATTGCTGGCAAATAAATATAACAGTGTTACCGACGCATTACAAAAGCATTGTACAATTGAACACTCGAAAAGCTTGAGCGTTCTTTTTTTCAAACGAGTCCTGAAAATCCGACCATGTCTCCGAAAGCTGACGGGAAAGATTACTTAGATTACTAGGATTACATCGGTTCCTTAGAAAAATGCACTAAACAACACAAAAAGAAAGTATTGTAAGATGAGTGAAACAAATTTGTTGTGGAAACTAAAACAGGGGAAAAGATGCAAAACATTAATCAAGGGAGCTACGTAAGACCGCAAAGAAACTACATCGTAATCGTGATTATTATTGATAAGTTTCACCGAACCGTAAAAGAAGCTCACCGTTTCACCATCTTTCTTAGCAGGACGATCTGGATGAACCCCAGCGCGGACGAACGCTGCCCTCCAAGACTCACCAGCTTCAAGAGTATCCGCAGCGAGAACTAATTGTTTGTAATCCTTGTAGATATTAACCTTCGGATCAGTGTGGAACAAGATAATTGTCGGCCGTTTCGATAAGAAACCAGTATCACCAGAACGTTGTTTGATGTGCTCCAAGCTCAACGTGAACCTTAGCTCCTCTTTCTGAATTGAAGTTGAGAAGAAAATTGTAGGAGAACAATTTCAAACGGAGGTGTAATATGGATTGCTGAAATAGTGACTACTGAATAAATATAAGTAGTTAGAATGATACAAAATAGCACACGTACCGTGTCATCGATGTACCAACGAAGATTTTCAGCTGTCAACTCGAAGAAGTAAGACCGACTACCGCCTCGGAGTAGAGTAGGATTCGTGAAATAAAGCCAGCCAGAACAGACAATCTTAAAAAATAAAAATTTAATAGTTAAGTAAATTAGCTCGACATAATAACGATGCAAATTGACGTCCAAAGCTAAGTTGTAAAGTGTTGGGCGATGGACCAGCGACGCATTATAACCAGAAAAATACCAGAATATTTAATACCCTTTCTAGGTCTAGCGATGGAAGACGGTACAACTTAAATTCGAGGAAATTCAATAAACGGCGTGCGTACGTTTAAAGCAATCGGTTAAAGCAGTTTTGGGTAACGTCTCGCCACTGATAAAGAAGCTTTATCAGAACAGGAAACATAATTAAATAGCACTCCGGGCCGTAAGATGTGCGACTCTAATATTAGTGATCGGGGGATCGAGTCCTCATCAGTACTGTCCTTTGAAATATTCACAAAGTTGATCACGACGGTCCACATTGGAAGCACTGGACTCGAGTTTCGCTCTAACTGGAGCTCATCAGCTGTGAATATCCACTGCACGAGATGTGGCGCGCTCGGATGATAAGGAGCGCCGTAGCGCTGGGCCCAGTAGGACGTATTCGTTTGCCTAGAGACGCTCAAAAGATCCACCTAATATTTGCTTCGAAATCTTGGGCGATATGGCTGCAAAGCGAAGTGAGAAGCACGAATGTATACACGTATGTATGCATGTATGAGTGAAAGTACTAAACTCACACCAGGCTAAATGTTGGGTTGTCCGGTTGCAAAGGCCTAGGCGGATATTAGAAGGGTTAAATGCCGTCCAGACTCAATCGTGTTCCCACATTAAGCTAGTCAACTAAGAAGGGGGTTACTGCACACAACAAAACTGCTGCATGTCAATGTAGACGTCAGAGCTCGTTAAATAGCTTTTCCACAGATACAGTAAAACGATGATGGTATGGCGGTAAAGCACAATAAAGATTAAATACTTGTCAGCGATCATAATGTTGTACTGCACACTGTTCCGCAGACTTCAAGCAATGATTAAACAAGCAGATCAGCTGATGTGAAAAATAACAAGTCGGGAGCCACTTAAAAAGACAGCACTTGAAATAGGGATAAATTATGACAAAACGAAAATCGACATGTTAGAAATAACAACGGGCTATCGTACATGAGCAGAGAAATGCACTTACCTGATCACCGACATTCCCACGAGCGGTATCTTTAGCCTTCTCCTCGGCGCTAGAGTTAGAAAGAGATTCGAGTGAAATGAACAATGCCAAAGGTGGAAAAAACATTTGGCACGAAAAAGTGAATGCTTTAAACTATGCTTAACAATCAAGCGAACTAGTGAGGTGGCCAGTTTTCAAGGTCGAGTTTGAGCAGGAGTCAAGGTGAGCCGGAAAGTTTCACAAACAGGACCGGGAACTTTTCATCAATCGAGAAAGCAATCACAACTACGAATTGTCTCTAGCTATTATAATATAACCCACACATCTTCCTATGATTGTGCTGTAGTTGGCCTGGATTAGGAGCATGCACACATAAATGCATCTACCTATCAACATCTATCTATCTATTTATCTATCTATCTATCGCGCTGAGACTGGACCTTAACGTGGTGCGATGGTTTGTGTACCTTCATGACCCATTGAGCTATACTGGGTGGTGCCTTTTGGTGCCAGCAGAGCTACTCATACCAGGAAGGTCGATGGATAGAGGTCAGACAAACTCAGTCTCAAGCCACTGCCTTGTGGTTCAGGCTTTTTAGCCAAAGGCTCCGGGTGGGGCCCCCTAAGCTAACCCCCTACTTCGGCCTGGGCAACCGGGTAGTATCACGCCCACAAGCAATTATGAAAATAAAGGTAAAAATGACAGATCCCGTGCTCTCGCGCTCTCTGCTCTCAAGCTCTTTGCTCTCTGCTCAAAATGCTTTACATGATCTCACACTGCATGCAAACTTTTTTAATAACTGTTTTCCGTTTTGTGGTTCTTTGGTTAGCCCTGACAGAAGTGCAGCTTGTTCATCGAGGTTTCCAAATTCAGCTACTTCGAATATTTTGCCTGCTTCGAATGCCTCCAGAGCGTTCTTCCGCCCACGCGTACCATTCAAATTAGCTGCGTTTAATGTACGGACTTTAGCTAGCATCGGACAGCAGGCAGCCTTGGCTCGCACGCTTGATAGCCTCGACGTCGATGTGTGCTGTTTGTCGGAAACACGCATGCATAACTCTAGCTCAGTTACACGATTGTCTAACCCTTCTAACTTACGTAAGTCACACTATCTACGTTTGTCCACTGATGACGATGCCATGGTATCTGGTCAAGCTGGTGTCGGAATCGTCTTGAGTGAGCGAGCTGAGGTCGCACTGTTAGACTGGATCCCAGTCGACAGTCGCCTTTGTGCAGTAAGACTACAGGGTTCGTGCAAAAAAGGCCGATTTCGCAACCAATCCCGCGACCTGTTTGTGGTTGCTGCCTATGCACCGACTAACTGTAGCTCTGAACGTGACAAGGATGAGTTTTATGGAAGATTACAAGAACTCATTAGACTTGCATCGAGGAGTGACATCGTTGTCCTAGCTGGAGACATGAATGCACGTGTTGGCCGTCTATCCTTAAACGAGCATTTCGTGGGTGGACGATTTGGTCTCGATTGTCATCGTAATGACAACGGCGAAAGATTGCTTAACTTGTGCTCAGAGCACAGACTGTACCTTGCCAGCACTAACTTCCGCCATTCGAAGCGCCACTGCTCCACTTGGAGATCTCCATCGGCGGCCTTGTTCACGCAAATTGACCATATTGCTATCAGCTACTCCTGGCGAGGGAGTGTGCAAGATTGCCGCTCCTACTGGGGCACCTGTCTAGAGTCCGATCATGCGTTAGTCTGTGCTAAGCTCTCGATGCGTTTTGGTGGGAAACGTAGAAATGTTGCAAGGCAGTTGAATGTTGCTAGGCTTAACGATCTCCCGGTTCTCCGAGGGTTTCAGGCCAATTTGAGTCTGCATCTGTCTACAGTTCCCCAAAATAGTATCGATGACCAATGGAGTGGGATTCAAACCTCCTTGGAAACAGCCGCGTTGGATAGTTGTGGGTTGACTTCCCGTGTAGCTCAGCACTGGGTTTCTGCGAATTCTCTCCAATTAATGGACCAACGTCGGTTGCTTTCTGCTGATAGCATACATGATGCGTCACGAAGGCTTATTAAACGTAAACTGGTTGCCAGTTTGAGAACCGACAGGGAAAGTTGGTGGAGTTCTAAGGCTACGGAAATGGAATCTGCGGCAGCTGTAGGCAATTTCAGAAAATTGTTCCAACTCATCAGAACAACTGGAAGCGGGCGACCAGGCATCAGTGAGTTGATACGTGAAGCAGATGGTTTGCCAGTTTTTAACATGCACAGACGCATGGAGCGATGGGCAGAACATTTTGAAGCACAGTTTAACTGGCCTTCTGCACCCACTGATTTCGAGAATACGGAACACTGTACCCCATGGTCGATTTCTCTTGAGGCTCCGACTCAATCAGAGATTTACAGTGTAGTCCGGAGCCTTAAGCGCCATCGGGCATCAGGTGCTGATGCTTTGCTTCCGTCATTGTTCAAAGATGGCGGTTTCGCTTTAGTTCGCGAACTTCAAGCGCTGTTCGCCAACATATGGGCTGAGGAACGCGTTCCGATCCCTTGGAGAGAATCAATAATTGCTCCTATTTTCAAAAAGGGACGGCGCGATTCCTGTGAAAATCATCGGGGTATCAGTCTCATTTCAGTAGCTCCTAAAATACTGGCGTCCATTCTGCTTCACCGATTGAGTACCAAACGGGAAGAGCAAATCCGTGAGGAGCAAACTGGGTTTCGTGCCGGCCGAGGGTGCATAGATCAAATTTTCACACTCCGTCAGTTACTGGAGCAACGCCACACTTTTCGTAAACCAACTATCGTGGTATTCCTTGACATCCGAGCGGCATTCGATTCAATCGATCGTGAAAGTCTTTGGAACTGTCTACTGAGACATGGAGTGCCCGAGAAGTATGTTTGGATCTTGAAAGCATTATATTGCCAAACTTCGGGCAGGGTTCGAGCGTACGGACAATTGTCGTCCTCGTTCAATATCTCCAGCGGGGTGCGGCAGGGCTGCCCTATCTCGCCGTTCCTTTTTAACTTCGCGATCGACGATGTCCTGAGAAAAGCTTTAGCTGGCCTGGTGGGCACAGGTGTTGAACTTCTGCCGGGTGAGCGAGCGACCGATCTAGAGTATGCCGATGACATCGCACTTCTGGGAGATGACCCTCATATAATGCAACAAGCCCTGGACCGCCTGGCACTTGAAGCTTCAAGGTATGGCATGTGCTTTGCGCCTAACAAGTGTAAAACACTTACCCAGGATTGGAGCGGCTCTCTTCCAAACCTAACTGTGTGCGATGTCAATCTTGAATTGGTCGACAGCTTTGTTTACCTTGGCAGTTGTATCTCCGCTGGCGGTTGTGTCGAGGACGAGATCTCACATCGTGTTCGCAAAGCGGGTGCAGCGTTTGCTAACCTTCGCCACCTGTGGCGTCGACGCGATGTTTCACTCCATACTAAAGGCCGAGTGTACAACGCAGTGGTGCGTGCTACACTCCTTTATGGCTGCGAAACCTGGTCTATCCGAGCGGAAGATGTCCGTCGGCTTTCTGTTTTTGATACCCGTTGCCTGCGTAGAATTGCTCGCATTCGGTGGCAGCATCGTGTTACAAATATAGATGTCTGCAAGCGGGTGTTAGGACCAGGTGGCCACGGACTGAGAGAAATGCTGATGCTTGCTCGCTTGCGATGGTTGGGACATGTATTAAGAATGCCTACTCACCGTTTACCGTACCGCGCCTTATTCGCAGAGCCTGACAGAAGCTGGGAGAAAAGATCGGGTGGCCAGTCCATGACGTGGCGCGTTGGGATGAAGAAACTCACCGTAGCGCTAGGCTCAGTTGGGCGTATTCGTTTGCCTGGGTGGGGTCCAAAAGCTCCACCTAATAGTTGGCTGGAAACCTTACGCGATATGGCTACAAACCGAAGTCAGTGGCGCCAGTGTATTTTATTATGTGTGTCATAATTTTTTTATTCGGTATTATTTTACATAAAAAAAAACAAAAAAACCCAAAAAATCGCATGCAGTGAAACTACAAAAACAAGCTGCTTTTTTGTGCATTTGCTTTTGCGTATTCCGCTTGCCTGCTTTCCCTTTTCCACGCGCTTGCTTATCTGCTTTTCCTGCTTCATATTGCTTGGCACTTTGTCTGGCTCCAGACTTGTGCTTCATGATGATGATGATGATGATAATCTATCTAACTCTATCTATCTATCTATCTATCTATCTATCTATCTATCTATCTATCTATCTATCTATCTATCTAACTCTATCTATCTATCTACTTGTCTATCTATCTATCTATCTATCTATCTATCTATCTATCTATCTATCTATCTATCCATCTATCTATCTATCTATCTATCTATCTATCTATCTATCTATCTATCTATCTATTTATCTATCTACCTGGCTATTTATTCATCTGCGTGTGTTTGCGTGTGAGATACTCATTCCTACTGGCCATATATCCCAGATCAACAGGGAAACGCCCTAATGGCACATGACTATGGTGAGGTTTTTTCAAAGTAGATCTCAAACACGAATCCCCAAAAGAACACTGGGTCGGCTCGTTCCAGCGCTGAGAACGATTACACGACAACCACATGGAAACAAGGTAGAAATCGAAGCAATTAAGGAACGTGATGACAGCAAACTGCATGAGATCGAAGCACGAACCGTCACATGGAACAATACTACCCAGAACTCACGCTCGAAAGCCAATGAAATCCTCGTGTGTGGTATTCATGTACGACAATTCATAGTCAATCAACAAATTAATCCGCTCCTTGGTCAGCAATTCCAACTCGCGAATACGCATGTTCACCAAACGAACAAGTTCATCGCGGAACGCTGGGTAGATTAAAACCTGAAGGAAGCAAACACAAAGCGAAAAAAGTCGAATGATTCAAGTCATGCGATAAGCGATCGGTCAAACGGTGGACGGTAGCTCAGACCGTAAGGCATGAGACTACAATGGTGAAGGTCCTGGGTTCGAATCGGACGCGAGACAGGATATGCACTGCAAATGAGCTCAAATTAGAGCGGAACTGAGTAGTCGCAAAACATAATGAAAAAACTCTCCAAACACTCAGAATAATCAACGTTTCTCACTGAGACTGAGACACCAGGAAAAGAATGCGTTTGAAATGAAATAGAAAATTAGCAATAAAAGAAGTCAAATTCCTTTTAGGCGAAATTCGTGGCAGCGAGGATGAGCAATTATGTAGTACTACAGTATGCAAAGGTTGAATGTTGTGAAATTGATTTGCCACTGATACTGAGCTGCACGTGGAAGAGTCTGCCTGCCAGTTCCCTCTCGGATATCTGTCTAGGATTGAGCAAACTGACAGGTGAGACTTGCGATATGGAATTAACGAGTTTCAAGCCAAAGAAGCAGACCAAACGACCAACGAGCTCGATATTCTTTGTAGGGACACCAACAACAGTTTGGCGTGCAAAGTGAAACAATCTGACAGATTGACATCCGCTAGTACACACCGGAGTGTATCAGAACAATATCACAAAGTCCGTGTGTCCTTATTTCGATTATAGGGTGACGCGGACAATTGTGAAGCCTTGATGCATACAAATTGAGGTCACGTGTGTATGTGTGTATGTGCATCACATACCTGCTTCGTGCAATCTTGGACAATATTCATCAGCCGTTCTACGACCAAATCGACGCACTTCATACACGGAGGCCGCAGCTTCTCGATCAACTTGCGAACAGTCGCATCGAATGCTTTGTCAGGAGTGAATAGTCCTGAGCTAAAAGTGATAAATAGTAGCATTAAAATGTTATGGAAGAAAAACAATCAAGCATATTGTGTGGGTGGATTGAGTTTCACAGAGGGGATTTCGTGTCAGATCGTAAAAAGAAGAATTGCAGAAGCTTTTTTCCCTCGAAAATTCAGCTTTAAAATAACGATTAATATATGAAAGATAAGATGTTACAAAATATCAACGAGATAAATGTTTTCTCAATTGTTCGGTGAATACATCCTGTTGGCAGATATTTTAAGGCGAAGGGGATGAAGGCACGCAGATGTTCGAACGAGTTGTAGAAAAAGATTGAGATTTTGCTAGTTCGGCGAGGAGTGGGCATGCAAGTATGAAATCACAAGCCGCACAGTCATGGACTGTCATGGGACTTATCGGCAAGAATATTAATAATAAGTCGATCGCAAGAAGAAGTGTCGTTTCATTAAGATTGCCAAGATGCGTTCATAGGAAATTGAACCTGCGAGCGAAGCCATTTTGACACAGCGTCTCATCATCACAAAGTCTTTCGCAATGAGTGCAAGAAAATTGCAAGAGAGCAATATAAAAGATTAGTTAAGCAACTAAGAACACGATCAATAATCGCGAAACGAAGATTCAGCTATCGGTTGCCAGCAAGGGTAACATCACGACGATATTTGTATGTGAAAACGCGATACTATGTCGCACCGTCCGTGACAGTTTGCCGGTCACTAGTCTTATGGTTCCATAGTTACGCAAACAGACGAAAATACTTTACTGTCACTGAATTATCGCAAGAAAACGAGAAGGACCAGGGGAAGTGCCATGAGAGACAGATCGTGTAGACGGGTATTCACTTCGACGGACATCCAGATAATCCTGTGATTTGAGCACGAGCGAAGAGAACACCCCACTCGGAACGTCTAAACCAGACATCTTGAAAGCTCCTTGATTTCGGATGGAATTAACGGATACGTCACCAACCACATAGTGCCGAGCGAAGAGCACACCAAACCAGAGCCATCACCACACGTCTACCACCCAACAATGCATCGATCGGCATGCAACGGATATGTGCGTGTGAGTGTATGCTGAACAAATGGTGATGGTTAGCCGAGATGTTGGGGACGTTTTGTTGGATGGGTGCAGCGCGAAACAAGCAAATATTTATTGTTGTTTGACCTAGCACATAAATGCCACTGCACTTTTTCTCAAACCACTATTGTAAGCGCATCAAAAGATACATTCCAATTGCATTCAGAACACAATAAACGTTAATGGAACGAGAGTGTGGCACGTATCGATCGTGGGATTACAAAAGAAAATAAAGAAATGAGTCGATTGAGTTTGTGGCCAGAGTACCATTAATAGAACAGACACAACTGTGATGCGGTGGTTAGCGAACTATAAAATGAGAAACAAAGAAACTGTCTCGCTGAAGTCGCTCTGCTCATTTTTGACTAGTTAAGTGTTGACTGTATTTGTCACAGGCAGATACACTCACGGCTGCTAACCGTCAATCACGCCATCGGCGTGCCACTGACATTGATCGACCGAGTACTGTGCGAGAAATGGTTCCTCCCGAATCGGACTATTTTCTATTTTTTTTCTATTTCTTTTGTCATATCTGTCTAGGCCTGGGCGACCTGACAGTGTCTCATCCCACGTGCAGCCTCTGACTGTGCGGTACTTTGACTGGATCAGGTTTATGCTTTCACGCACGGGATGTCAGACGACCGAGAGAGATTGTTGTCCCTCTGTGACGACTGCCGCCTCTCCCTCGTCTCCACAAATTTTCGACATCCCAAACGCAATCTAGTTACTTGGTGCGCCCCATTACAACGTACTTAGGCGCAGCTTGATCAAATCGCGATAAGCTGCAGGTGGCGAGGTAGTGTCAAAAACTGCAGATCTTATTGGAGTACCAGTGTAGATTCCGATCACGATTTAGTGTTCGCAACAATCAACCTTCAATTCGGAGGTAAACCCAAACTCAAGCGTCCCAAACTAGACACAAACGCTTTATCGCTGCCTGAATTAAAAGCCAGATTTTCGGATACTCTATCGATTCCCTTTCAAAAAATCGGCCGGATCGTCATGGACACTACTTTAAGCATGCACTCTACGACTCTGCTATAGAATGCTGCAAAGTCGCTTGTCAACCGTCACACCACCGGATCGCTGTTGAGTCCGTCATGCTACTCGAACATCTCTGTACCTAACCGAGTGGTTTAGAGTATGAAGACGATTGGAAGTGTCTTAGACTCCTAATCAAAAATAGTCTGAGGCATGACTGTGAGATTTGGTGGAAAGAACGCGCCTTGGAGATGGAAAGAGCGTCAGCTATGGGCAACATTCGAAGACTTCACCAATTGATTCGTGACAGTAAACCTAAGCCGCAAGGCTCGAGTGAAACCATCCTCAAGGTTGATGGCTGGCGCACAACGACCCTTCATAGACGTTTAGAAAGATGGAGAGAATATTTCTCTCAGCAGTTTAATCACCACCGTTTTTCAGACACCGCCGACATCTCTCAATCTCCTTTGCAGTGGACCGTGTCGCCAGCCCCGCCCAGTGTCGAAAAAATACGAAGAGAGATCCAATTACTAAAGCGACACAAGGCGCCGGGCCCCCACGTGCTCCACCCGGTATTTTTAAGGAAGGAGGCGAGACAGTCGTAGCAGGATTGCGCGAGCTGTTCTCAAAGGTTTGGATGGATGAGAGGGTACCTGCCTCATGGGGTGAATCGCTGATAATACCAGTCCATAAAAAATGAGCACGGGATGAATGTTTCAACTATCGCGGAATTTCGCTTAACCCGGTGGTAGCTAAGATATTGGCCGCCATCCTCCTTCGCAGACCTACCCCGATTCGAGAGTGCAGTTCTCGCGAAGAGCAAGCTGGCTTTCGACCAGGGCGCGGATGTGTAGACCAGATCTTCGTTCTGCGTCAGTTTCTAGAACACCGTCACCTGTATCAGCGACCTACCACTGTGGTTTCTGGATATTAGAGCCGCATTTGACTCGGTTGACAGACCCACCCTATGGAGCTGCTTACTTCGAAATGGAATCCCATCGAAGTAGGTCGCTTTCTTAATGGACTTATAGGTTCACTCAATAGGGAGTACGATAGCCTTTCAACGCCATTCAACACTACTACGGGTGTAAGGCAAGGCTGTCCAATCTCCCTGTTCTTGTTCAACTTTACCATCGAGGACGTCCTCCGGAGTGCTCTCAGTATTTTCTCCGTGGGTGGCGTTGAGCTCCTACCAGGTGAGCGGGTTATGGACCTGGACTATGCTGATGATATTGCCTTACTGGGCGAAGACCCAACATTTACCCAACAAGCCTTGGATATGATGGCAATGGAGGCATCTTTTCACCAAGCAAGTGTAAATTGCTCCTTCAGGACTGGTCAGGTGAACAGCCAAATGTTTGCTATAAATGATCTGGTTCTCGATTATGTTGAGCAATTCAACCACTTAGGAAGTATGGTGGTTGCTGGGGGTCGGATAGAGAAGGAAATCACGTCCATAATTGCTAAGGTCAGACTGACATTCAATAAACTTAAGTGCTCTGGAAGAGACGTGATTTGAGCCTGGGTTTGAACGGAAGGATATATTCCACCTCGGAAAGGACAGTATTGCTTTACGGGAGTGAATGTTGGACAGTTCGCGCAGAAGATGTTAGGAGGTTGGAGGTCGTCGACCAACGTTGTTTGCGAAGGATTGCTCAAATTCGATGGCAACACCACGTTAGCAACTCTGAAGTCAAGCGCCGCGTCTTAGGAAGCAACGACACTAGCCTTCAGACAGCCATTAATCGACGTCGTCTCTGCTGGTTGGGGCACGTCCTGCGCATGAAACCTGAACGGTTACCACGCCGAGCGCTATATGCATCAGCTGGTACAGACTGGAAAAAAGTGGCTGGTGGTCAGCCACTAACATGAAAGAGTGGCTTGAAAAGGCTCACTTCGGGTTCAGTCAAGGTTGGACGAGCGCGCTTGCCCGAGAATGTGAGTGTTTGGCTCGACACATTGGCAATGAACCGACATCAATGGAAAGAGTGCATCATCTCTATTCTTCTGTGACATTTTTTGATCGGTCATAAACCATTTTGAAAAAAATACGTGTGTAAATGGACAAAAATATTCTTTTTCTCTTTTTCCACTGTTCCCTACCCGTTTTGTACATTTCATTGTTTCTGTTGAACGGCACCATATCTGTATCAAATTGCACACACATACACACACACCACACACAACATATATATATATATATAGTATATATAATATAGCCTGAAAACCGACTTCGAAACGGATTCTTTTTGCGACGCGGCATCCCGATTGGCGTGAATCTCGTGGTGACCAAAACTGTCACATGGCATCGGCAGCTAAAACAAACCCTAGCTAGCAGCCTTTCCAAAGTCGGCGCAATAAGGTCTTCCTGACTGGGGTCCCCGCGATCAGATATCGCACTGGTTAGTTACACTTCCGGTTATGTCCCGAAACCGTGTTCAGTGGCGGTCTTGCACTAAGCAAGTGTTTGCTTAACATTGTCGGTTCTCAAGGAAGCTGTCATGCTAAGGTCGCTCTACTTATCCACGAACATTGACTGAATGTCTGTTCCTTTCGCGATGTAGGCACCTCCTCCCACTTTGTTTTTGCCTATTCTTCTGTAGAATCCGTAGCTATTAAAGTCCCACCTTACTCCATCGTTTAGGATTTTACTTTTTTCATGGTTGTACGACAGGCTCTGATGATTATGATGTAATATTCGAAAACATTCGCTCGCATAATCAAAAGGTGGCTAAGAAATTTTAAGAAAATGAAAGCAACAGAATGCCATGTTGCGTTAGACTCTTTATTTGTCAGAACAACGGTAAACCTACACGCCAACTTCGGGTTCAAATGCACAAGTAAAAAGATGGGCGAGTTGAGCAATGCGACCTACCGAATACCATGGATATTTTGAATGGCGATTCGAATTTCTTTCCGAATTGCGGGCTCGTCAAATTGGATCTGTGGAATGGAGATGGGTTAGGTGAATCAACGCCAAACAAGGGAAAATGATCAATATGGCGTGGGGAGGGCCTCGAAAAAACGGGATCCTTACAATCTTCAACTGTCAGCGTACAAGGACCAGTGTTTAACTAGAGCCAATACATTCAGGAGCACCACTAACAGTGAACGTCGTCATGAACAGGAACACCATCGGGTTGGCTTGTGATGAAACAAAACCTCCGAGAAGTCGCCTCACAGAGGAACATGGCAATGAAGTCTTCTTACAGCGAAATTATCAGAGTGCGGCTAACACACTGAATGCGATTGGTAAAACGATCAACAACAGGTTTCGCGTAGAACAGCTTTGAGAAAATACAGAAACGGAATACTGAGACCCAGACCCGAAGGAAGCTCGCTAAGGTAGTTAACTCTCAAACGTACGGGCCTAGATACAACTTACCTTTAACAATTCATACGGGAAACGTTCGTGGAATATCCGTCCGATTTCTGCACCCCCCGACAACGTTTCGGTATCCACCTCACCGTCATTGCCGTGTATGACACCGACAAATTCTGTTTCGAATGTTCGAGTTAGGCTGTTCGGTAAACAAAAACAAATAGTCAGAAACCAATGGTTGGTGATAGTGGTGGAAGCTAGAAAACCAAGTTTAAGTCACTTGATTCGACCAGTTCAAAATACGAGCACAATCTCAAAATTACGAAGTATTCAATTGTGTAGATAGTTTGAAAAAAGCATTCAATTCACTTAAATTTAAATGGCTGTTTCTGAATACGGATTTGATGGTTTTTGTGCTTGAGAAGGGACTATTGTTTAGCCGAAGGTTGTTTAATCTCAGGAAATAAGTAATGATTGCCGGACTATGAAGGCAAAAGTTCTCATAGTTATAAACTGCCTTCAGATAGAGATAAATTTTGGATTGCTAAGGCTAGAACAGCGAAACTGCAGAGGGCACGTGTGTTCAAGCCATTATTATAGGAAGAAAACAGTTTCACAGGCTGTTGAATACGCAAGGATGCAGTAAAATTAGCAAATAAAAATAAAAATAACCTAAGAGAACAAATCTGAACCGAAAACGTAATGAGCAAAGTCGAGTAGGAGGATTAGCACGTAAGCAAACGCGTGTGAGCAATTTGGCAAACGAAATACGTGTGTACATATAAGGAATAGCTTTTATTTCGTTATTTTGCTACAAACAACATCGATAAATGGAGATATATCTAATCGAGTAGCACTTATATTAAAGCAAAGAAAATACTTTAAGATCATCTTGTTATTTTTTAGTTCTTATCCATGTCTGCGCAACTAAGCGCAATACAGCCATTGTGAATCATACAACCGCATGAACCATTACTTAACTCCAGAAATGATTTATATTTACTACATCAAATGTGTGTTGATGGGGGGTGAAATATGCTGATGTATGTATGCACGAAAGCACAAGCCTGAATCAGACTAAGTACCGCACGATCAGAGACTGCACGTGGGTGAAGATACTGTCAGGTTGCCCAGGTCTAGACAGATCTAAGAAATTAAACTGTGCAGTACATGCACGGGATAAATAACACTAACACCACAGGAAATAAGATGTCGCAGCAGCACAACGGTTAAGTCGATGGACTACCGATCCGATAATTCAGGTTTAAATCTCGAAGTAGTTGCAGAATTGCGGAAATGGGTACTAAAAATAGTTGGCAAATAATTGCGAAAGCCTAACAGCCTGTCCATATGCTCATTGCGTAGATCTCATGGTGGCAAACCGATCGGATATCGCGGTGGCGAGTTAAGCTTCAGGAAACGCCTCGAAACCGTGTTCAGTAGTTGTGTTGGACAAAGCATCTTCTTGGAGTGTTTGCTTAACCATGTATGTTGTCCAGTGGAGTTTCGCAGAAAGCTTGATATGGTGCATGGCAGCAAAAGTCACAAGGAAGCCGCTCTACTCGATCACGAAACTTGATTGAATGCCTGTTACACTCGAGGTGTAGCCACCTTATCTCATTTGGTTTGTGCTTATTCGTCAATAGAATTAGTAGCTATTCAAGTCCCACCCTTCCCCATATTTTACGATTTGACTTTTTACATGGTGAGATGGTTTGTGTACCTCCATGACCCATTGAGCTATACTGAGTAATATCTTTTGGTGCCGGAAAAGCTACTTATACCAGGTTAATATCACTCCCACAAGCAACTATGAAAATATAGTTAAAAATGACATATCCCGTGCTCTCACAATCTCCGCCTACAATGCTTTCAATGATCTCACACTGCATGCAAGCTTTTTAATAACCATTTTCCGTTTTGTAGTTCTTTGGGTAGCCCTGACAGAAGTACAGCCAGCTCATCATGGTCTCCAAATTCGTCTGCTTCGAATGCCTTCAGAACGTTCTTTCGTTCGCACGTAACGTTCACATACGCGGCGTGTAATGTACGGACTTTAGCTAGCATCGGACAAGAGGCTGTCTTGGTTCGCACACTTGATGGCTTTAACGTCGATGTATTCTATTTGTCGAAAACACGCATGCATAACTCTAGCTCGGTTACGCGATTGTCTAATCCTTCGAACTTACGCAAGTCATACTATCTACGTCTGTCCACTGATGACGACGCTATGGTATCTGGTCAAGCTGGTATTGGAATTGTTTTGAGTGAGAGATACGAGGTCGCACTGTTATACTGGATCCCAGTCGACAGTCGCATCTGTGCAGTAGGACTACAGGATTCGTGCAAGAAATGCCGATTTCGCAATCAATCCAGCAACCTGTTTGTGGTTGCTGCCTATGCACCGACAAATTATAGTTCTGAAATTAACAAGGATGAGTTCTGTGGAAAATTACAAGACCTCATTAGACTTACATCGAAGAGTGGCATCGTTGTCTTAGCGGGAGACAATAACGCATGTGTACGTCATCTATCAAACGAGCTTTTCGGGGAAGTTTTGGTCTCGATTGTCATCGTAATGACAACGGCGAAAGATTGCTTAGCTTGTGCCCAGAGCACAGACTGTACCTTACCAGCACTAACTTCCGTCATTCGAAGCGTCACTGCTCCACCTGGAAATCTCCATCGGCGGCCTTTTTCATGCAAATTGACCATATTGCTATCAGCTACTCGTGGAGAGGGAGTGTGCAAGTTTGCCGTTTATACTGGGGCACCTGTCTAGAGTTAGATAATGTGTTAGTCTGTGCTAAGCTCTCGATGCATTTTGGTGGTAAACGTAAAAACGTTGTAAGGCAGTTGAATGTTGCCAGGCTTAATGATCTTCCGGTTCTCCGAGGGTTTCAGGCCAATTTGAGTTTGCATTTTTCTACAGTTCCCAAAAATAGTATCGATGAACAATGGAGTGGGATGCAAACCTCTTTGGAAACAGCCGCGTTGGATAGAAGTGGGCTGACTTCCGGTGTAGCTCAACACTAAGTTTCTGCTAATTCTCCCCAACTAATGGACCAATATCGGTTGCTTTCTGCTGATAGCATACATGATGCGTCGCAAAGGCTTATTAAAGATAAAGTGGTTTCCAATTTGAGAACCGAAAGGGAAAGTTGGTGGAGTTTTAAGGCTATAGAAATGGAATCTGCGGCAGCTGTAGGCAATTTCTGAAAATTGTTCCAACTCATCAAAACAACTGGAAGCGGGCGACCAGGCATCACGGAGCTGATACGTGAAGCAGATAGTTCGCCCGTTTTTAACATGCACAGGCGCATGGAGCGATGGGCAGAACATTTTGAGGCACAGTTTAACCGGTCTTCTGCACTTACTGATTTCGATTATACGGAACACTTTACCCCATGCCCAATTTCTCTCGAGGCTCCCACTCAATCATACATTTACAATGCAGTCGGGAGTCTTAAGCACTATTGGGAATCAGGTGCTGATGCATTGATACCGTCATTGTTCAAGTATGGCGGTTTCACTCTAGATTGCGAACTTCAAGTGCTGTTCGCCGACATATGAGCTGCGCGGAGGGAATCAATAATTGCTCCGATTTTCAAAAAAGGAAGGCGCCACTTCTGTGAAAATCATCAGACTTATTTGAGTAGCTTTTAAAATATTGGCCTCCACATAACTTCACCGGTTGAGTACCAAACAAGAAGAGCAAAACCGTGAAAAGCAAACTTGGTTTCGCGCCAGTTGAGGATGTATAGATCATATCTTCACACACCGTCAATTACTGGAGCAACGCCACGCATTTCGTAGGCCAACTATCGTGGTATTCATTGACATCAGAATGGCATTCGATTCAATCGATCGCGAGTCTTTGGAACTGTCTGCTGATACATGGAGTGCCCGAGAAGTATGTTTATTAACATCTTAAGGCGGAGCTGCAACCAAGGATACGCTGCACTTCTGGTGCAAAAATCTCTATAAATCGGTTCTAGCCTTGGCAGACCTTAAATACTGGAAATCCAGACAGTATATCGGCTCACGCGCGGTTTACCGAAGTGTAATGTATCGTCTGATTAGGGGCTTGTGATTTCATGCATGAATATGTAAATATGCAAAAATATGCTGCACTGTTTACGTCAATGGAGTTAAAAGGATATATTTTAACAGTGTAGCTGAAATTTTCAGTTCGATGTATAAAGTTTCTATTAAAAAACAAATAGACAATTTGAAACTAACCGCATAAGCATAGTGGTTTTGTAGTTGGGATCATCAGATTTGATATTTCGGTAATTTATGACATCAGATTCCATGTTGATCATCTGTGTTTGTAACCGATTACGTAAGTTTGGAAGGGCCTCTCGAATGTGATTTGTAAGTTGCTGATTGAGAACTTGTTGCAAGTGAGGCGTTCCCATTCTATCGGCCATTTGTCGATAGCTTGGATGTCCAAGAAAAAATCGACGTTCGGCAGCCAGAGCGGATGTGATATCTTTGCGACCGTCGATGTCACGTTGGCTACGGTTGACGACTCCGACGTAACCTGTGGAACAAAACGGAAATAATCAAAACATACGCAATGATCGATTTGCAGACGCATGTCATATTACGATAGGATATAACCAAATAAATTTTATACTGAGAATAGCTAACTAAAGATAACTGCGACAGGAGGATGAGCGCGTTTTGTAGGTGATATGTTATGAACGTATCGCATAGATAACCCAACTCTATAGTGCATCCGCCGTCGCGCACGATAAACAGGGTCGCCTTACCTGCTGCATGCAGCATGGCGGGTAAGCGAAAACAAGCTACTGCTATCCAAACTGTTTCTGACCCATCCCCTCCCAACAACTCTCCTTTTGTCAACCCCAGTCTTAGAATAACCCGCGCTGAACAAGTTTGATCATCCTCTATTCGTGTACTTACAGATCACGCCCTGAAACCACGGGGCTCTGCTCACATTGCAGCTATGAATGTCAGAAACATCAGACAGATAGACCAGCATGCTACATTGGCTCTTACGTTAGATAGTCTAACTATTGATGTTTGTTGTTTATCGGAAACGCACTTATATGATCCGTCTATAATTACTGAACTTACTACCCCAAACCTTTCAATTCGTTACTTTTTTTGCGTTGCTCCGGCGACTCTGTAGTTTTCATTTCAGGCTAGGCGGGTGTTGGTGTGGTGCTCAATTCACGTGCCGAATCTTGTCCAATCGATTGGATTCCTCGCAATAGCAGGATGTGCGCAGTTAGACTAGCCACTAATATTAGACCAAACTCAAAATCTTCTAATCATAGATGCTTGTTTATTGTAGCAACTTACGCCCCGACTAACACCAATTCCAACGACGACAAGAACTACTTCTACGCTCTTTTGCGATGTGCAAAAAGCTCTGATATTGTTGTCTTAGCGGGAGATATGAATGCCAGACTGGGTCGCTTAGATACATATGAATCACAATTAGGTGGCGTTTGGATTTGAAGGCCAACGCACAGATGATGGTGAACGGTTCATATAATTCAGTGCATAATCTCGATTGTTCATTAGCAGTACTTTCCTTCGCCATAAAATATGTCAATGTTCCAAATGGCACTCGCCGAATGGAAGCCAACTTTCGGCCGAAATCGACCGTATCGCCATAAGTGCTCGATAGAGAGATTGAATTGAGAACTGTCGCTTCTTTTGGAATATCTGCATAGATTCAAATCATGCTCTTGTACCACGTTGGTTCATTAAAGTTATCTGGTACGAAGCCTTTGAATAGGAAACGCATTGCGGTTGAAAACATCTCTCAGCCTGCAGTCCATCAAATTTATAGGACCAGCATACGTAACTCATTCCCAGCTGCTCTGTGTGCAACTGCCGATGGAACTGTGAGAACAATATAGCACGGATTATGCGAGTCGCCGCAATATCAGCCCGTAAACTACACTATCAACCCTAAATCCTACTGGATTTCACAGTGCTCTATAGAAATTCTTCGCCAGCGACGCCAAATATCTCATTGTCCTGGACACAATACAGAGCGTAGACGCGTAAGGAATGAAGTTAAACGGAGCTTAAGACCTGGGCAACCTGACAGTATCTTAGCCAACGTGCAGTCTCTGACTGTGCGGCACTTTGCCTGGATCAGGCTTGTGCTTTCATACCATACATAGCTGAAATAGACGGTACTCTTATCACTAACAAGAATCGCCGCCTCTCACTCTGGGCCGAATATTTTGAAGAACAATTCAGCTGGTCGCTTGCAACAGAATCATTCCTGCATTTGAAGCTATGTGATCCTTGGTCTGTTAGCGTAGATCCCCCAAGTGATTTAGAAATCAAAGCATGTATCGAATCCATGAAATGATTCAAAGCTGAGGTCTCCTTAACATTGTATGTTGTCAAGTGGAGTGACAAGAAAAGCTTCTTATGATGCATGACAGTGAAAGCCGCAAGGAAGCTGTCATACTGATGTCGCTCTACTCGTTCACGAAACTTGTTTGAATGCATGTTCCATTCGAGGTGTAGGCGTAGGCACCTATTCCCAGTTTGTTTGTGCTTACTCTTCTATAGAAGCCGTAGCAATTTAAGTCCCACCCTTCCCCATCTTTTAGGATTTTACTTTTTCATGGTTGTATGGCAGTTAAGCATTCGGTACGTGCTACCGGTGTAATGCTGTCTGTGATGATGATGGTGATGACATAATCAATATATTGGGTGTAACAAATACATTTTTGTCACAAAAGAGATACAAGAAGCACAAAGCCAACATATTTTTCGAATGATTGAACTGATGTATGTATGAAACGTGGATCCAGGCAACACCACACAGTGAGAGACGGCGCGTGGGCTAAAATACCGTCATGTTGCTCAGGCCTAGAGAGATATAGAAAATGAGAAAATGTAGTACAACCCCGGCGTGCTTGCATATGCAGCTCAGTATTTTTGGCAAGTCAATTTAGCAGGGTGTTACCAGCGCCGTACAGAAATACTTCACAATTGCATACCCGAAGCAAGGTTGTTAGGAGGGCGCCCCCTGTTGTATAGCCAGTGAACGAACTATTGATTATTCACCAATGAAGATCGATTTTGAATTCAAATTATGATTTTCGCTCACTGTGATATTCACACATTCGCTCACTTGTGATGCACTTTGCATTCGGTAAATAGACGAGTTGAGTGACGGTTGCGTTCTCTCTGACCAAACGGGCTGGGCCAACAACAGTGCAGCACAGACATAACAAAGGTAACGTCGTGTGCGGGTCTGCCGCGGTTTTTTGAATTCAAAAGCATGAAATCGTGCAGACCACAATAATGTATGTATGAAAGCAAAAGCCCGATTCAGGCAAAGTGCGCAAGAGTGACAGACTGCACATGAGCTAATATATTGTTAGGCTGCCTGGCCTAGACAGAAATGAGAAAAATAGAAATGGGAGGCATTAAGGCTTATTCCAACTTTCATTCGCAGATGTCATAATTGCGGAACCGTATCGGTAGTATTCATTTATTTGGCGAGAGTTCGCGACTTTGGAGCCCGCCAGGTACACTCAAACCCGAATCCTTACCATAAGAATCATAATGAAATAAGCGTGTTTCAAGTTGTAGGTAATCATAAATGGCAAGCACTTCAATACGGTATGAAATTTGCATCACAGAGTTGCAACACAAATGAAATACGAGATTAATTATGGTATGAAATCACAAGCCTGATCCAGGCAAAACGCCACACAGTCGGAGACTGCACATGGGATAAGTTACTGTCAGGTTGCCCAGGCTTAGACAGATATGGGGGAAATAGAAATCGTAGTGAGATTCTAGTGTATCAACATGCAGATCACTACCGTTGGCACGGGTGTGCAATCGTGTAGTACTTATGTGCAGTGCGGCTAAAACCATCCTAAATTGATTTGCCGAGGGTAGTGAGCTGCATGCTGAAATACAATGGAGTCTCAATACCACTTCTATTTCCTTACTCATATCTGTCTAGGTTTGGGCAACCTGACAGTATCATAGATAACGTGCAGTCTTCCACTCTCCGGCACTTTGCCTGGATCGTGCTTGTGCTTTCACACCATATACCATACCATTGACCAATCAATTTAGCACGTTAGCAGCACAGCACAGCAATGATGCACGAGATTATTCAAGCACTAACACATGTTGCTCCTTTTTTACCATCGGGCTGATTGCCCGGTTGGGCTGAAAAAAATTAAATTATCATTTAATCTTGACGGCCATAACCTTGTTTCCTTCTACGTAAAAACTGTGAAGGCAAGTAAGATTCAAGATGTGTACAATGGAGTAACCAGAATATAAAAAGTTAGTGAACATACCTCTACGAAGCGGAAGAAGTTTGTTTTCCAGAATAGCACGCGCATCGGTTCCCTCATCCATAAGATCTAATTTTGTTAATACACCAATTGTTCGAACCCCATCTGGGTCGCATTGTTTTGCAATTTTCAGTGCGTCTGAGTTAGCTAAATCCGAATTAGCGGGAGAAACCGCAAGAATAAGGCAGTTATCTTTTTCAATAAACTCCAGTATCATATTGCGGATCTGAATTTCTATATCTGGTGGCTGGTCGCCAACTGGAACCTTTGTCATACCCGGCAAATCAATTAATGTCAAATTGAGAACTGTGATGATGAGTACAATGTAACCAACATACCATGAGGGGAATGAATACAGAGATTTATGGGGATGTTCGAAACACCTTTATTCGAACCAGTAAGCCTGTCTGTTTCTGCAGAGATCTCATTTCGAATGTCATCGAAATTGGTAAATCGCTTGTTCCGTAAATGAATGAATTCGCCGTATTCAGCTTTATCATTAACAAGCTGTAAAATAAGTGGTCTACGCGTCACGATTCCACTTCCACGAGGTAAAAAATCTCTGATGGGAAATTTCAAAAGTACAACATAACTCACCTTCCCACGAAGTTTTCTAACACAGAGCTTTTACCAGCGCTTTGACTCCCAACGACAGCTATCTGAGGGAGATCGAGCGCCAGAGGGATTCCAAGAGAAGAGAAGGCATTCTGCAACTTATTCACTAGAGGTATTAACTGTTCCATTCCCGTATTTCCAGACATCGTGAGGATGGGATAACGCCCAAGGAATGACAGCGAAATTAACTATAAAATTAATCGAGCGCGATAATTTCAAGGTCAAGGTCAGTTCAGTTCAGTTCAGTTCAGTTTGCACAGGACAGTATGTGGCTAACAAGCCAATCGAGCGTCCAGAATTTCTTTCGGTGGAAAGCTGCAGAGAAGCACCCACCACTGCCAAAACGTATATTCTTTTTGTCTGTTTGAAATCTTCGCCAGATCGCGAAGCCAAGAGATTATCCGGGTTGAACTTAGGAAGCACCGCGTTATAGCCGATGCTGGAAAAAGAAAAAGCAGTTTCTCTTCACCAGCACGGTGAGAGGTTAGCTGAAGTAGCATTGTGTATAATAAAAATTAAAAAACACACAGAACTCTAGCCCTCAGTATATTTACGGGATAACGCTAAAAAATGAAAAACCTAAGCTTGTAAAGCAATTAAGGCGAGTATTCAGGAAACAACTTACCCCAGTTGCGGTCCAACCCCTGCTTAAAACTAGACACGGTACTGCAGGATATAAGTTCTTCTGGAAGCCGGTTCCAGAAATTTACCACCCTGAGGCTGAAAAAGTGTTTCCTGGAGTCTAGCCGACATCGCTCCTTAGCAAGTTTGAGTGAATGGCCCCGGGTACCCAGCTCAGGACTTAAGGCAAAGAAGTCGGTCATGCTAACGCCACTTAACCCCTTCAAGATCTTAAAGGTTTCAATTAAGTCACCTCTCAAACGACGGCGCGTAAGTGAAAAAAGATCTAGGGACTTTAGGCGTGCAGCGTAAGGTTTCCCTCGCTGACCCTCAATCATGCGAGTTGCGAGACGCTGTACGCTTTCGAGTTGAACGACATCCTTCTTGTAATAAGGGCACCACGCCTGGACACAATATTCTAAATGCGGCCTAACTAATGCCTTGTAAAGGGGCAGGAATACCTCGGGTCTTCTGCTGGATAACACGGATCTCAGCCGAAAGAGAACTTTGCGAGCACGTTGAGCTGCAGCGGCGCATTGGTCCTCCCATTTGAAGTCCGTCCTAAACAGTACTCCTAAATCCTTAACACGCTGTGTGGCGCTTACAGTGAGAGAATTGCCCGACACCTGAACTGAAATCTTATCAACCAGTGCTGACAAGAGTTGGCTCTTATTAAGGTTAAGTGGGAGGTCCCACTGATGTGACCAGTTTATGACCCGTTCAAGGTCGTGCATCAAGGTATCTTCGTCCGTTGATCCGATGAATTTAACATCATCCGCAAAAATGAAGCATGGGCACTTCAATGCAGAGGACAAGTCATCGATGAAAATCAGGAATAGAAGAGGACCAAGTACCGAACCTTGGGGTACACCACTGATTACGTCGGTTTCATTAGACAGCGTAGATCCTACCCTAACTCGGAATGTCCTACCTGTTAGGAAGGCCTTTATCCAAGCAAGTAGACTACCCCGAATGCCTTTTGCTGCTAGCTTAATCTCTAGAAGGCGGTGGTTTACGGAATCAAAAGCCTTGCTGAAGTCTAGGTAGAGGGCTTCGACAGGCTTCCCTTCATCCAACCTTTTAGTGGCAGTATTGAGAAAACTAAGAAGGTTTGTCAGGCAGGATCTACCCTTAAGAAATCCATGCTGAGTTACACTCAGTAGAGAATGCCGACAAAGATGCTGACAGATTTTGTCACGCAGCAGTTTTTCCATTACTTTCGAGGCGATGCTAGTCAGGCTGACAGGTCTATAGTTACCAACAGTTGAGCTGCAACCACCCTTGTGTACTGGCACGATTATAGCTTCTTTCCACTCACTAGGAACCACTCCCATGTTCAAGCATGAATTGAAGAGCTTGCATAAGGGTTCTGTAAGCACTGGGGCAAGATTCTTTAGCATAATCGAGTGGATACCGTCTGGTCCCTCAGCTTTGTTGACGCGAACATGGATAAGTGCTTCATACACCTCGGATTCCATGAAGGACAACTCATCTAGTGCAGGAGCGCCAGGTAGTAGATTAAACGAGCTAGACGGAGCAATTGAAGAATTATCACGTCTCTGAACGCCACTGAAGAACCTAGAGAAGGCACTCGCCTTAGACAGGTCGGTATCGGCTACTTTTCCGTCCTCCAGATTTAAATCTCCAATGTTTTCCCTGGTTTTTCCTTTCGATTGAGCGTAGCTATAAAATCTTTTGGGATTGGATTTAGCATCCCTAGCTAAGGATAACTCAAACTCCTGTTTGAGCAAACGCTGTATTTTAACACAAGAGTTCCGAGCGGTTTTGTATCGGACCCAAGAACCAGAAGTAAGAGATAGCTTATATTGCCGCCATAAACGATCTCGTTTTCGGGTAGACCGACGAACTCGAGGAGTCCACCAGGGCGGCCTATGATGCTTTTTCACGACTTGCAGCGGAGCGTGCTTGTCTTGTAACTCCTTAAGATACTTACAAATTCTATCCCAGTTTTCACTTACATTAAAATCGTTAGAGAACTGAAAGAAAGATTTTGAAGTCTGTAGAAGAAAATCCCAGTCTACAAGCCTAAAATTTCGTCTAGGGCGAGCAGTAGGTTTGTGAAACCGCAGTACCGCTTCGAAGCTTATCATTACGTGATCGCTTTTGCCGAGCGGTGGTAGGTATTTTAAGAATCTAACGGCTTCGGGCTGGGACGACAATACTAGGTCGAGAGTGGATGGAGTACATCCATTACGAAACCTCGTAGGATCACTCACATGCTGATGCAGCGCATGATCATGGAGCCATTCGAGAAACATTTCGGATTGCTTGGTGACTAAACCTACAGAGACGGCCCAATTTATGTCCGGGAGGTTGAAATCACCTAAGATGAGTACGCTGGGAGCTGATTGAAACAACCTGTCGAGCGTCTCAATCAGCTGTGTAATCTCCTGCTGGGCTGCACTGGGTGTGACGTAGACACAAGCAATTGCGAGGGCTGACTTGTAGCAAGTCAGGATACTCGTAACAACTTGGACGTTTTCACTGGTTAGGGATATACCCGTTCCTGTATTGTGCAAGCCATACTCTAGGAGGAGTGCAACGCCACCGCCTCTCCTGTCGCCAGGTCTATCGCATCTAATGACGAGATACTGCTCGCTGATGTTTGTTGGCACATCGTCAAGCGCAGACAGCCATGTCTCAGAAAGCGCTATAACCCGGGGGTGCAACTCAGCCACACGAAGAGAGAGGTCAGCCCACTTATTCCTTATGCTGCACACATTAGCGTACAGCACTGGGGCGCTGGTTTTGCGTGCTTCTGAAACTAACCCTGATTGGCCCTCGGTCGAAGCACCCGAGGGAGGTGCACGTTTTTTGGCGTGCTACTTAAAGCAGGAGTATCTGTTTCAACGACCTCTTGCATGGGTGTTACGGACCGTTGACTAAAGATTGAGGCCGCCTCTATCGAAGAGCAACAACTGGAGAAATTTGCTTGGCTCCCATCTTCATTTTCGATAAGCGCGTCAACGTCGTCTAATCCGGACAGCCAGACTCGTAGCGATGAGCTTTTCGGTAAGATCTTAACGGATTCACTAGCGCTACGGTTTGCATCAGTCTTACGGATAGCAGATGTCCTTAAAGCGAAGTTTCTCCTATGTGGAGCGGAAGGGTTTTGTCTAATATGAGATGGAGGGTTGTCTGGCTTAACCTGAAGCTTGTCTAGAGTTGTTGTGGCGATGTATTCAGCCCTAGACAATAACGCATCCCGATCCGCCTGGTACTTGAATTCTACCAGTATCGGCCTAGGGCGGTTATCCATCTTCCATCTCCCTACACGGTGAACTCGCACCGTGGGAGTAGAAGGCTTTAGACCTACCATCCGGATGAGATCGCTAATACATCTGCGATCAAAATCTCTTCGACTTTTAGATTCCCTAATAAAAGGCTCCGCTCGATTGAAAACTAGAACATTTCGGGTTCTAGTTTTTGAAGAGTAATAAGAAGTGCCATTAAGTGACTCAACTTGCTTACGCAAACCGTTTAATTCCTGGATAATTTTATCCAGGTCGGGTGAGCCAGCAACATTTCCATGTTTCTTCCGTTGAGTATGGGCTTTACCTTGCTTGGTACGTTTTTGCGGAGTTTGGGCTACGTTTACGACCTTCGGAGAGGAAGCTTGCTTTGAAGGACTAGGTAACTGGAGAGCTACGTCTACGTCAGGGGATGCCCTTTTTTCGCCTTTTTGTTAGCACGCTTACTTGAAGTCCTTGCTCCATTTACCACCTTAGGAGAGGTAGCTTGCTTGGAAGAACTTTGCAGCCGGCTAGATTTGTGCGCAATAGCGTTGCCTGCTGTAGTCTCAGAACATATATTTGCTCTCACCACAGATGCATACGATTGAGCGGCTGCAACATCTGACGAGCTTCGCGACGTCACTCTATTCCTTGGCTTTTGGCAAGCGGCGTCAGTGGCAGCCTCGTGACAGCCGGAACAATACCACTGCAACCAGCGGTATTTTGCATAAATCCCGTAGTGAGATTTATGTATGCCTGAGCAGCTAGGGTGAGCCCAACGCTTGCAAGCTGTGCACTCGATGCCCTTAGCCACCATTTTGCCACATTTTCCGTTGAGGCAGGTATTTTTTGAACTCATATCTATCGGTAAAATGTGAGTAATGATAGTTCAGTAGAAAAATACAAGCTGATTTTATTACTGGCGTAATTAATCAGAAAAATATCAATAATATAGTAAAATAGTTATTCTATTTTACTGCAAATTCAAGGAATAGCAAAAATTCGTAATGATATTTATCGGAGCGTGGGAAATACAATCAAGTTGAACGTACCGCGCAAGTTGCACAGGGCTGAAGGTGGCTAAAAGCCAATCACGCGCCCAGATTTCCTTCGACGGTATGCGGTTGAGCACCCGGCACTTCGATGTCGAGTATAAAGTTCGTACTTTTCACACGTTCTTGCTTCCGAATAACTGGAAAGTAAGGTAGGGTTTCTCTTCAACAGCACGGTGGGAGGTCAGCTATTCAGGAAACAATGCAATAATATGCGTGAACAATGTGTGGTGTATGAAATCACTAGCCTAGTTGAGGTAAAGTGAAACACAGTCATGGACTGCATGTGGGCTAATTTACTGTCAGGTTGTCCAGGCCTAGACAGATATGATAAAAATGTAAAAATACGTTTTTTTTGTTTTTTATAAAGTTTTTTATTAGACAATATGCGGAAATATGATAGACCATTTAACGTCTAATTCCCTTTTAAAGCTCAACACATTTGGGAGGCTTACTATACAATCTGGGAGCTTGTTCCAGAAGTTGACCACACGGTTGCTGAAAAAGTGCTCACGTGCCAGCAACCTGGGCCTACTCTTAAGAAGTTTCATGGAATTACCTCTTGTAGCTGCTTTAGGTGCAAGTTTAAGGATTTCAGTAATATTATCACCTGTAAGACCCTTTAGAATCTTGAAGGCTTCTATTAGGTCACCTCGCAGCCGCCGTCTCTTTAGTGAGAACAAACCGAGGTCCTTGAGTCTAGCCTCATAAGTTTTACCTGCCTGACCCTCAACCATCCTAGTCGCAAGGCGCTGGACCCTTTCGAGACATGCTATATCCTTTTTTAAGTACGGTGCCCAGGATTGAACGCAGTACTCCAAGTGAGGCCGCACGACTACTTTGTATAAGGGGATGAAGATTGAAGGTTTTCGGCAAGATAACGCTGAGCGAAGTCTGAACAATTCTCTGCGAGCCTTGTTTGCAGCTTCGGCACATTGAGTAGCCCATTTAAAATCGCCTGTTATAGTAATGCCAAGATCCTTCACTTTCTGAGCAGCCGCTATTCTGATAGTTCCTTCTCCAACTTCTAGTTGGGTTGTCGCTAAATCAGTCGTCAGAAGACAGCTCTTCCCCAGGTTTAGTGGCAAGTCCCAGGTCTTTGTCCACTCGATTACTTTTTCTAAATCAGAGATAAGCGTATCTCTACTGTCGGTTCCTAGGATCTTAACATCATCAGCAAACAGGAAGCAGCGTGAACTCAAGCACGCTGCCAGGTCGTTTACAAAAATAAGAAAAAGTAATGGACCAAGCACCGAGCCTTGAGGCACTCCACTGAGAATCAGTGATTCCTGCGAGCACTCCCCTGCAATTCTAACATAGTTAGTGCGATTAGTTAAGAAGCTGTCTAACCATCGATGTAGGTCACCTGTGACGCCACACATACTTAGTTTGTGCAGAAGGTACCTATGGTTCACCGAGTCAAATGCCTTTTGAAAATCAAGATAGCAGACTTCGACTACTCTCCCTTCATCGAGGCGTAATGTCACTTCGTCCAGAAAGCTTAGAAGATTGGTTAGGCAGGACCTTCCTTTCCAGAATCCGTGCTGGGCATCGGATAGTAAGGAATTGGCTACCAAATGTTTACATACCTGGTGCCGAATGATTTTTTCCAAGCACTTGCAAAGAATGCTTGTCAGGCTTACTGGCCTGTATTTGCGTACATCCGAAATGGGACCCTTTTTGTATATGGCTATTACCGCCGCTCGTTTCCAATCATCCGGTAGTATACCCTGGAGTAAGGTAGCTTCGAAAAGATTTCTGATTGCAAGGCTAACTATATTCGCGAGCGGTTGAAGAATAGCCGGATGTATGCCGTCGGGGCCAGCCGACTTAGTTTTGTCCAGCTGCGACAGAACTGTGGTGACCATTTCCTGATTAACCTCCACCGAGCTAAAGGGAGGTGCTCTGCACTCGTGAGTTTCTAAACAGTTACCTGAATCGCGCCGATAAACACTGCAGAAGAATGAATGCAACGCATCGGCTTTTTCCGGTGCAGTCAAAGCCGTATTGCCATCGTCCAGCACTAACGTACCTATTTCTTCTCTTAATGATCGCTTAGACTGTACATAGCCATAAAAAGCTTTCAAGTTAATCTTTGCTTTTTTGGCAAGTCGGGATTCGAAGTCCCTTTTAGCCTTCATTTGCAGCGCAACAGCTGAATTTCTGGTCTGTATGTACTGCAGTCTAGATCTGTGAATTCCACAGAATTTGTACGCCCTCCAGCTACGGTCACGACATCTAATAGCCTTGCGAATAGACGCGTTCCACCAGGGTGGTTTTCCTCGCGTTCTCACTGGTTGTAGAGGAGCAAAATCATCCTGTAGTTGTAAAAGGTGCCCTTTTATAATATTCCACCTGATTTCTACACTAGGTTCTAATTCGTCTGTTTCCCAACTTAGATTCATTGCTTTAGTTTGTAGTTGGACGATGTCCATTCGACCAAATTTGCGGGACATCTTTACTTGAGGACTAGGATGCACTAAAGTCCAGTCAAGAAGAATTACAGCGTGGTCGCTCTTGCCTAGTGGCGAAAGGTATTTGATTCCCGAAATATCTCTTTCATGAGACGATAGAACCAAATCTAAAGTTGACGGAGTAAGTCCTGTCCTAAACCTTGTACGTTCCCTGACATGTTGATAAAAGGCCCCGACATAAAACCAGTCTAGATATTGCGACTCAACTGACCCTGGTGAAGAAATTTCAGTACGCCAATCAATGCCCGGGAGATTGAAGTCTCCGACAATTAGTAATGCGTTGCATTGCCCTTTTAGTACTTTCAATGTGTCCATCAGTAATTGGTCGTCTAATGATGAAGCAGTCGGGCTTCTATAAGCACATGCAAGTGCTTGATAGACGACAGGGGGTCCAGCCCTTAACAGCCACATCTCTTTATATCGGCAACATAGTCCAGGAGAACCTCAGTTGAAGAAATCCTGTCCAGTGTTGTTCAGCTTCGCCGTGATTACAGGCAATACTTTATCCAAAAGTTGCTTGAATTGGTTTTCAGAGCTCGCTGAGATAACCTCTTCCGGAAGCGCATTCCACAAGTTAACAATTCTTGTTGATAGCGTGAATCCCTGTGGTAGGCGTAGTGTCCTCCGCTTTCAAGCTTTAGAGCATGGCCACGAGTTCTCGAGTCCGTCACGAGAGGTAAAAAGTCGCGCAACTCGTCACCATAAGCTCCCAGTAATATGCGACGAGTTAGCAGCAGGTCGTAGCGCACACGCCGAATAATGAGCGACATGAGGTTAAGGCGTTGAACTCTCTCCACATAAGGAATTGATTTCAATCCTTGTACTCGTTTCGTCGCCGTTTCCAACTGGTTACGTTCTCCCTTAGTTTGAGGATAGGTGGCTGGCAAACCATATTCCAAAACTGGTCTCACGTATGTGGAATAAAGAATGCGAAACATTTGTGGAGTAATCGCCGAAAACGACCGACTAATAGCCCACCATGCGCGGTTTGCAGCAGCAGCTTTTCTGTTCGTATCCTCCTTCGATTTAAGCGTCCGAGTCACAATTGTACCCAGGTCACGTTCAGTATCAGCCCACTTCAGTTGATGATCCCCGAGGAAGTACGCACCTTCAGGCGTGCTTGGCCCTAAAAGCATGACAGCGCATTTCTGTCGGTTTACAGAAAGCTGCCATTTTACCGTCCAATCAAGCAATTTGTTCAATTCGTTCTGAAAAATGGTATTATCACCAGAAGAGCTTACTGTACCCCAAACTTTCAGATCATCCGCGAAAAGTAGACAATTCGTATTTAATGAGTCGGGGAGGTCATTAACATATACTTTGAAAAGTAACGGGCCGAGAACAGATCCTTGCGGAACCCCGGAAGTTGGACGTGTAACCGGCGATTTGACTCCGTTAACCTCGACCTGTGTAGAACGGTCAACAAGGAAGTCTTCAATCCAAGTTAGAAGAGGTCCCTTTACACCACGAGCACGGAGCTTGAGCAATAGACGTTGAAATGGAACACGGTCAAAAGCCTTACTGAAGTCAATGAAGGCAGTGACTACCGGGTGACCCAGATCAAGTTCAGCACACCAGTGCTCGCGAGCAGTGATGAGATTGGATGAGCATGATCGTCTTGGCGTAAAACCATGATGAGCAGATGTTAACTGACTGGTTGTAAGGAGAAAATCTTCAATCTGTTTCTTCAGCAGTCGTTCCAGTGTCTTCACAACTACCGAAGTGAGGGTAACCGGTCGGTAGTTAGCCGGATCACTGGTTTCACCGCCCTTATACATTGGTTTGACAATGCCGTACTTCCAATCTTTAGGTAACCTACCATACCTCAGGGATAAATTGAAGATTAGCGCCGATGGTTTATGTTAGATACTCGACAATACCTTTAAAAGCATCGGGTGTATATCGTCCGGGCCAGGTGCTGAGTGTACATCGAGTCGTTCTAGCAAATACTGCACCATCTCTGGCGAGATCGAGATATCCGGCATTTCGGCATTGCTCTCATGAAGCAGAGGAATGGGAAACGTCTCCTCTGTGTAAACCGAATTGTACTGAGCTGCGAGAAAAACTGCTTTACGTTCATCTTCATGTTCAGTCGAACCTTCCATCGATCTCAAGCAAGGTACTCGTTGAGAAGCTTTCGTTCTACGTCTTATGTACGCAAACAAGCGTTTTGGCATCGAGTTGGCTTCGTCCACCAAGCGAGTTTCGTAGTTCTGCCTTTTTTCTCTTTTGAGGTAGGTGCACTTGTTGCGGATAACTTTGTAGGTTAAATAGTCATCGGTGCATCCACTAGAACAAAACTTCCACCATAACCGCTTTCTTACCTTCATGTATTTACGGATAACGTTATCAAACCACGGCTGTCCCTTAGCGGGGGATCTTCCATTCATCCATGGGGCATGATTTTCAAGCGATCTTATTTTACCCAAAAAGTCCAACCAACAGATATCAACATTCGCAGATAGAGGGAGTGACCAGTCCATCGAGTTTGCAGACGTGATTAGACTCGTTGTGTCTAATTTCCAGTAGTTTCTCCGGGCGTGCGTACGTATTTTCGGTTGAAGACATCGATTCCAACGAACCATAAAGAACAGTGATTGCTGCAGCCAATGGGGTCTCAATAGACAGATTCGTAACATCAGAGAATCTAGGTGTGACCACCAAATCCAATATCGAAAAAAATTGTCCGACGCATATCCTCGTAGGATCGTTTACATTCTGCACCAAATTCAGCTCCAAAATCGTATCTAGGAATTCTCGTTGGAACGGTTCACTCCTCGAAACTAAATCCGCTCAGTTTATATCAGGAGCATTCAGGTCTCCAAGAACGATACAGTCACCAGTGGTACCATACTGTTTGATTTGATCACATAACACAGGAACGTAAGCGCCATGTGAGCGGTAAATGACCCCAAGTGATGCAGCTTTAAAGCTCGACTTCACCTTACACCAGTGGCTTTCGGCCTTTCCAGCATCATTTTGAAACCTTTCCAATACTTCCACAATCAGGTGCTCTTCAAAGTATACGACAACGCCACCGGCAGATCTCGAAGCGTATAGTGTTCAGTTGGCACAGGACTGTAAAAGGTTGATAAGCCAATCGAGCGTCCAGAATTTCTGTCGGTGGAAAGCTTCAAAGAAGCGCCCACCACTGCCGAAGTTAATTCATTCTTTGCGGGTATATTCGTCGTATGCTGTCAGGTTGCCTAGACCTAGACAGATATGTGTAATGATTTGAATTGTATTGAATTGAGTGAAATGACCAACCCAAAAATTGAAGTGAGAATAAACCACGCTCACTCGAATCACACGGTCTGTATTAATTATTATAACTCTAACAACGAGAATTTGAATAACAGAATTATTGATTATTATTGATGAATATTATTGATTGTTATTCAAACAATCATCACATCCACCGCAATTCCTAATCGTCCTCGGATTTATGTAATCTTGAATAGGTTTGTTCCTCAGTCTTTCTGATCGTCTGACAGGTTCACTTGAATAAGTATTCTCGGAAGAATCTGGAGGTGTTGTGTTATGATTGCTAACGCAACCAGTATTAGAACGCAACTGACCTGAATCTTGGTAGATCTGCATGACGATTGTGCACAGTTCCGTCTTCCAGATCAAGTATTTTTACCATATTTCTTCCGATCTTGTTTAATACAATACCAGTACTTGGACGGTAATCATTTCCACGAAAGAATGATACTTTAGCCTATCCAAGTTCCAGCAGATTTGATCTCAAGGATCAAGATTTCGATAACATGGATGGTGTATTTCCAGTAGTTGAATGTTTTCTATTACGTTATTGAAGCAAGAAATTGTCAATACAACGATCAAGTTCATTAAATGTTGTTAGAGAACAAGAGGAAATGTCACGTTTTATCGTACCTACAAAGATTCCGGCTAATCCATTCCACTGTGGGTGTCTGGGTGCAGTAAACAAATGTCGACAACCAAATGAATGTAGCCACTGAGTAACACATGGAGCAGATAAATGGCTTCCATTATCACTCACAACAGCTATAGGCACACCTTCACGGCTGAAAACCTTTCATATTTATATTATTATTATTACACAAGTCTTTACAGACGATGTGCCAACATGTATACCATGAAGAGGGTACATGATGAAAGAAAAATGTAAGTTCCATGGTTTTTGTTGAAAGCGACATACTACCCGGTTGCCAAGGCCGAAGTAGGGGGTTAGCTTAGGGGACCCCACCCGGAGCTTTTGACTCAAAAGTCTACCCGCAAGGCAGCGGTTTTTTCCTTCGCGAGAGCCGGTGACCATTTTGAGGGTTCTTGCGCCTCTCTTGAAGTGCCTCGGCGATTGTTCGAGTACGCCTCTCTAGCCTTTGCACGACCAGGTGCAACCTGCAAGGCAGCAAGGATTTTTCCTTAGGGTTCACTCCGAAGCCTTTCCCGCAATCGGGTATGCCGCAAGGCAGCGGAGGTTTGGAATAAGGGTTTTCCTTCCCTTAGATGGACTGCCCTCCCAGGCTGACGAGCTCCATCTACCCGGAGCAAACTGGTTTTGAGGCGCCAGTCATCCGCCTTCGCCCCTTCTCCTGTCAGTAGAAGCAGTTCCGCCACGTGCAGGCCAGGAGCTGGGCTTTGGTTGTCAGAGGCTGTTTGAGACGCACGCCATATGGGAGCATTTTATAAAGAGTAGGAGCTCATCCCCACTGCCGCCCCCGGCTGTGACAACCTTGGAACCTTTCATAATGCAAGCATTGTGAAACCAGAATTGTGTTTATTAGTAAGGAATACTTCTGGCCATTTTGAATACGAATCGATAATCACCAGAGCATAGTATTTCTTTAGAAATAGTACGCAGTAATCCATATGAATGTGTTGCCAGGCTTCACAAGCTAATGACCATGCTGTCCATTTTGATGGCTGACGGAATAATTTGTGTTTTCATGAATGGCATGAAGAGGCAGTTCTACGGATATCAGTATCAATCTCGGGCCACCAGCATAATTGTCTGGCCAACGATTTAATTTTTTCAATGTCTAAGTGTCCTGAATGCAGATCATCAAGTACTTGTTTGCGAAGTGAGGGAGGAATAACAATACGATCATATAGACACAACAGACCCTCAGGTGTTACACATAATTCATCACGGCGCTGATAGTAAGCTGGATATTTTTTCTTGGATGTGGCTGACCAACCTTGTTTAACTGCAGCCATTATCGGACCAAAATAAGTCTTTGTTTGAAATTTTAAATATAAACGGGATACACACAGTGGTCGAATCAACAAGCAGTCTGTACTGTCAGTCTTTTCATATGTCACAGCATTGCGGGATAAGTAATCTGCATGCGGAATTTGTTTTTTTGCACTGCGATGTTCAGTAATGTAATCATATGCACCAAGAGCTATGCTTCATTTGCGATTTCGATGATAAATCCTCATTTGCAAATTGAAATTTAGCTTTTATATGGGGACTAATCTAAGTCCCACAGTTGGTGCAATGTAGCACCGATAACTGTTTGGAATATTTTTGCAACATTCCAATAACAGCAGGATGGTAGTTTTTTGTTTAAAGTCAGATTTTTTATTAATAAGTAGTATATGACGTTCGAAAAGCAGGACAGAAGCACACGACCGGTTTCGCGGTTATTGCCGCTCATCAGGTGTGCGTATCCGTGACCTGACATTCGAACGCCGTTCTGACTTTTGTGCTAAACCCATTTATTTGCGATTTCGAGGATAAATCCTCATTTGCAAATTGAAATTTAGCTTTTATATGGGGACTAATCTAAGTCCCACAGTTTGTGCAATGTAGCACCGATAACTGTTTGGAATATTTTTGCAACATTCCAATAACAGCAGGATGGTAGTTTTTGTTTAAAGTCAGATTTTTATTAATAAGTAGTATATGACGTTCGAAAAGCAGGACAGAAGCACACGACCGGTTTCGCGGTTATTGCCGCTCATCAGGTGTGAGTATCCGTGACCTGACATTCGAACGCCGTTCTGAATTTGTGCTAAACCCATTTATTTGCGATTTCGAGGATAAATCCTCATTTGCAAATTGAAATTTAGCTTTTCGAACGTCATATACTACTTACTAATAAAAATCTGACTTTAAACAAAAACTACCATTCTGCTGTTATTGGAATAATGCAAAAATATTGCAAACAGTTATCGGTGCTACATTGCACCAACTGTGGGACTTAGATGAGTCCCCATATAAAAGCTAAATTTAAATTGGCAAATGAGGATTTATCCTCGAAATCGCAAATAAATGGGTTTAGCACAAAGTCAGAACGGCGTTCGAATGTAAGGTCACGGATACGCACACCTGATTGGCGGCAATAACCGCGAAACCGGTCGTGTGATTCTGTCCTGCTTTTCGAACGTCATATACTACTTATTAATAAAAATCTGACTTCAAACAAAAGCTATGTTTCATCTCTGAACCATTGATGCAGTAGTTTTTTGCCAATGAATACGTCGGATTGTAAATAAATTTCAGTGCCTTATGACCGGTTACTATAGTGTATTCGTGACCAAATAAATATTCGTATAAGCGCATGAGAGCCCAGTAAACAGCAAGCGCTTCTCGGTGAGTCTGAGCAAAACTTTGTTCTGCTTTACTAAGTCGACGTGAAATGTACAATACCGGATGGCTATTTTGCTCTAAAACAGCAACGATTCCATAGGGAGAAGCATCCGTGATTAAAACCGAACACAAATTTGGTGTAAACGGCTTAAGTACAGCACTGGATTGCAATATGGATAAAATATCCCGAAGTGTCTTTCCATGTTCAGACGTCCACTTGAACGTTGTAGCATTTAGTAATGTAAACAATGAATTTGCAACTGTTGCAAAATTTGGGATGAATTTAGAATAATATTGTAGCACTTCCATTACCGATCGAAGTTCACTAAAAGTATTTGGCGATTTCATTTCCACCAGAGGTTTAAGACGATTCTAGTTTGGACGGAGTCCGTTAGACGATACACGGTATCCGAGGCAATCAATTTCATCTACAGAAATAATGCATTTATCTGGATTTAATTTCACGTTATAATGTCGAGCGTCGCAATCAGCGGTGTAATCTCCTGCTGGACTGCACTGGGTGTGACGTAGACACAAGCAATTGCGAGGGCTGACTTGTAGCAAGTTAGGATACTCGTAACAACTTGGACGTTTTCACTGGTTAGGGATATCCGTTCCCGTATTGTGCAAGCCATACTCTAGGATCAGTGCAACACCACCGCCTCTCCTGTCGCCAAGTCTATCGCATCTAATGACGAGATACTGTTCGCTAATGTTTATTGGCACATCATCAAGCGCGGACAGACAGGTCTCAAAAAGCGCTATAACCCTGGGGTGCAACTTAGCCACACGAAGAAAGAGGTCAGCATACTTATTCATTATGCTGCACACATTAGCGTACAGCACTGGGGAGCTGGTTTTGCGAGCTTTTGAAACTAATCCTGCTGGGCCCTCGGTCGAAGCACCCGAGGGAGGTGTACGTTTTTTAGAGTACTACTTAAAGCAGGAATATCCGGTTCAACAGCCTCTTGCGTAGATGTTACGGACCGTTGTCTGAGGATTGAGGCCGCATCCATCGAAGAGCAACAACTAGAGACATCTACTTGGCTCCCATCTTCATTTGAGATAAGCCCGTCAACGTCGTCTAATCCGGACTGCAAGACTCGTGGCGATTTGCTGTTCGGTAAGATCGTAACGGATTCACTAACACTTCGATTTGCAGCAGGCTGACGGATAGCAGATATCCTTAAAGTAAGGTTTCTCCTATTTGAAGTGGAAGCGTTTTGTTTAATATGAGAGGGAGGGTTGTCTGCCTTAACCTGAAGCTTGTCTAGAGTTGTATTGGCGATGTATTCAGCCCTAGACAATAACGCATCCTGATCCTCCTAGTATTTGAATTGTACCAGGATTGGCCTAGGGCGGTTATCCATCTTCCATCACCCTACACGGTGAACTCGCACCGTGGGAGTAGAAGGCCTCAGACCTACCATGCGGATGAGATCGCTAATAAATCTGCGATCCAAATCTCTTCGACCTTTTTGATTCCCTGATAAAAAGCTCCGCTCGGTTGAAAACTAGAACATTTCGGGTTCTAGTTTTTGAAGAATAAGAATTGCCGCTCAGTGCCTTAAATTGCTAACGTCAACCGTTTAATTCCTGGATAATTTGATCCAGTTCAGGTGAGCCAGCAACATTTCCTTGTTGCTTCCTCTGAGTAGAGTATTTACTGTTCTTCACACGCCTTTTCGGAGTTACGCCTACGTTTACCACCTTCGTTGGGGAAGCTGGCGTTGGAGGATGATGTAACTGACTAACAATTTCTACCTTTTTGGAGGATGCAATTTTTTCCGCCTTTTTGTGTGCACGCTTTTTCGAAGATCTGGCTCTATTTACCACCTTATGAGAGGTAGCTTGCTTAGAAGAACTTCGTAAGTGGCTAGATTCGTGCGCTATCCCATTGCCTGCTGTAGTCTCAGAACTTGTATTCGCCCTCACCACAGATGCATACGTTTGGGCGGCTACAAAATCACCAGTTATTTCCTAATGAACAGGTTTTATGTTCATGCCACCGGAATGCGATGCAAACTGACGAATTAAATCTTTTATTGCATGAGAGTCAAATGTTGATAATGAACTTGTAGACAAAAAGGAAAAGTCAATATTGAGTAACTTTAGCGATTTAAGCCAAGGATAGGTGGACCACATTTCGTAACAATGAACGAACACTCAACTGGTTTGGCAGTACCATATCTGACTGGAATAAATAAACAAATAAATAAATAAATAAATATTTTATTCTTGGAATTCCAAGGCATGCTAAGCATGATCGATAATTTTCAAAGTTGTTTGTATACATAGAGCACAAAAGTAGACAATAATTATTAACTTTTCAAGGTCATACGTGCAGATAATTTTTCGTTCGTTAAAATGGTCCAAGTAAGTGATAATCAATCAGTTTTACAGAAATTCAATATATGAGCAGTTAATGTAGGAAAAGAAAATCGGGTGAGGGGATACATGATACGAAGAATATTGAAGAACGATGGACCGGAACATCGAAGATGCGAGGAAACTCGAACAGAGAGAAACTTCAAAAATGTTCAGTTGGAACACATTATTATTGTCGAATATAATTTCTGAATGGGAAGTGTCTTTTCGTGGGTATTCGTAGAAGATTTGGCGTCCCAGTGTTGACTCGTTTGTGAACCGGAATTCTTCATATGGATGTAAAGAGGTACAGAATGTCCTGTAACGCCGTGGATCGAAATGTCAGATTGATGAATATGAGCATCAGGGGCAAAATGTTTCAAGTCATTCAAGGTTCAAGGTTTGAGGTTTAAGGATTTATGGTTAAAAAAGATAATACTTTACAACACCACAGGATTACGGTATGAATAAAACATGAAAATTACAATAGTATAAAAGCAATAGAGAATATCAAATGTAAGGCTCGCGAATGATCTTCGTTTGCAAGTGCAAGTCCTATTTCGCTTTAAAAATTGCCAAGCAAGTAGAGTCCACCACATGTTGGAGTAGGGAATTCCAAAGAAATATAGCTCGTACGGCGAAAAAATGTCGCCGACAATCAATACCGGAACTTAAAACGTAATGTGATAAGGTGTGTTCGCGTGTTACTTTTTCATCACATACATCAAGCATGTGTTTTAGTGGATGTCCTTCGGTAGACACAATTCTATAGGTCAGAATAATATCACGTCGTATCCTTCTTTGGGTAAAGTCACATAGACCCAGACGCCGCAGTTTTTCTGTATACGGAACATTGCGAAGACCCATCACTAACTTTGTTGATCTATGATAGATTTTATCGAAGAGAGCAATATCTTTACGCAGCCAAGGAGCCCAGACCTCGACCGCATACTCCATCGTATGGCGAAGGTAGACATTCATTATCCTTGGTAACATTACCAGGGAGAATCTTACAAATATTCTTCGAACGATACCTAACAATCTGTTGGCCCGTCGATATATATTCTGGCAGTGCACTGTGCTCTTCAGGTTACCGCTAATCCACACTTCAAGATTTTTTTCTAACGAGCTCCATGCTAGGTTTTCAGTTCCTAATAGATATGTCCAAGGAACATTCTTGCCAAGATGGAGCATCTTACATTTCTGTATGTTGAATGACATGTCATTCATGGCCGCCCAATTCGACACACTGTCCAAATCCATTTATAGTTTCTCACAATCCTCTGCAGAAATAATCGACATCCAAATTTTTATATCAGCCGGAAACAGGACCATTTTAGAAGATATGAGGAGGGGGGTAAATCGTTCATGTATAACAGAAAGAGGAGCGGGACTAACACAGTTCCTTGTGGGACTCCACTCGTGGTTTTGAACGTTTGTGATAGCACTCCGTTAACATTAACTCTGGCGTCTCGATCTGACAAATAGTCACACAACCATGAGAGAAGTGCTTCACATATTCCTGAACGCATCAGTTTTTGGAAAAGCAGATGATGATGGACTATGTCAAAAGCTTCCGAAATGTCTAGTTAACAGACGTGGATGCAAGAACTCCTATCCAACTCTTTCGCCCAGTCGTCTAATGCTATGAGAAGATTTGTGAGACAGGATCGGTGAGATCGAAATCTATGCTGTGCTGGCGAAAACAAATTAAACGATTCAAAGTGTGCAACCATTCTTTTCCAGACTATACGTTCCATGACCTTAGCAATAACAGGTAAATGTGTGACGAGACGATAATCTGCAGCGCCAGATCGGCAACCGCCTTTGAAGATAGGTGTTATCACGCCGGACTTCCAATCTTTCGGTACAACTCCCTTAACCAACGAATAGTTAAACAGGCGGGAGAGCGGTTCACAAAGCTGACGGTGACAGAGCCTGAGCACATCCGGTGTGATACCATCCGCTTCTGGGGGTTTTCTTACATTTAGTTTAAGCAAATGACTTGCAACAATCATCGGATTTATCGAAATATCGCACAATGTGCGAATCCTGTTTCGATTGAATACTCAAAACGTTCCACTAGAAACCTTTGGCAGAACACTTTAGAGTAGTAAATTGCTAGAGCATTTGCGGTTTCCAACGCTGTTTCAGTGAGTTTTTCATCATTCTGGATGGGAAAAATACCTGGTTTGACTTTCGCTTTCGCGTTCATGATCTTGTATAGTAACTTAGGGTTGCGTTCCATTTTTGACAGGAGCATCAATTGGTGCGCTTCCTTAACCTCTCGAATAAGTGCAGTCACTTTGTTGCGTAACATACGGAAATGTTGCTAAGAGGTAGAAGTATTATTGGATTTGTGCTGCGCCCACGCTGCTCGCTTCAGTGCTATCCACTTTTTTGTCCTGCTGCGGCCAACAAAACTGAGTTCATCTATGCACATTTTCTGAACGATCTGCGAGTTCTCGTCTATCTTCAGTTTCAGAAAACATACACAATCATTACATTGAGAGTCAGGGCTTATGTTGTCCGCCTGAAAATGCGGAATCTGTACGAGCGATTTACTCAGGGCAAATTTATCTACCCGTCGAACCACCCCATTCGGAGCAAACGATTGCTGAGTACTGCAGACATAGTCAAACACAAGCACTGAATGGTCGCTAAGACCCAGCGGAGCCTGGAATTCGATTGATTCGATAGATTGTTCTTCCGATAATAACACCAGATCCAAGAGAGAAGCGAGGTCAGAAGCTCTCCTCCGGGTGCATTCGTGAACATGGTTGTATAACGGGATTGAATCTAGTATCTATCTAAATCAGTATTCTGGCGTTTGTGGGAGTAATCGTCCCTGAGATAAAGGGTGGACAGATCAAAATCACCCATAATAAGTGTCGTTGCTTGCTGTGTGCGAGTCAAGCGATGAAGCACTTGGATCAACCTTTCGTTGTACGATTCCGTAGATGAAGGGGACCGGTAGACCACCCCAATAATGCAAACTTCACCAGACATCAGCGTTAAAGAGCACCAAATTGTATCCTCGAGCGTGAATTCTGTCTTGTCTATTGGATGGCTTTGGAGTCGATCATGATAATATAGAGCAACACCACCACCACTTTTCTCTCGATCTTTCCTTATCAAATTCATATTTGGAATTGATATCTCCGTTTCAATCAATTGGGAAGAATACCATGTTTCTGTAATGGCGATAATATCAGGTGAGTAGCGCGAACATATCTCGGTTAGTTCAGCTTATTTGTTTCGAAGGCTTTGTGCATTTGCATATAAACATCCTATACAGTTTGTGGTGTTCAAATCATGAAAAGTTATAAGAGGGCCGACTCGGTTAGAGTCGGAATGCTTAATTTTTTGGAGCAATCGCATGACATTCAGGTTGAACCTCATCACTAGGCGTTTGAGTGTCGGTACTATCCGTTTGCTTGCTACCGGCTATTACCTTGGGCAAGCTCATTTTGACGTTTTGTGGTAGGTTTTTTCAATCAGCTTTCCATTCACGTTTGATAGTATCCGTCATTTTGGTTGTGAAAAAGGTTAACTTTAAAGGGTTAGGACCTGGCCCTTTATAGTTAACAGACCGCGGTATCCTAAAAGCATCCACAAGTATGGTATTTTTAATACCAATTGTTTCGGCTAGATATTTCCACTGTTTGTGGTCGTGCACAGACTTTTCTTGAGAAGGTACGTCAGAAGCATCTTCCAGAACATCAAAAATTACAATACCTCATGGATTACGTTCTTCACGAGAATTCTGCGACGACTTTCGCTCCCACCATGGTAAGTCTGCATGGATACGACATGTCGTCTCTGGAACACCTCTAAGAATGTAAGCATTCAAGAGTACGTTTTCCACGTCCTCCGCAGATTGCAGCGTTATTATTAAAAGGGGAGGATCATCCGTGTGAGTAGAATTCAGGTGGCGGTTTAATCGAACTATTGATGAGGGAGTAACCGCGACCAAACACATCTGGCTGCAGAGTTTATACCAATCAGCTAAGTCATGTTTTTGCTTAGCTTCAAACAGCGTTTCCTGCGACTCGGTCACGTTTGTACATATAACGCTAAGGTTTACACCCGCGCACTTCATTTTATAATTTGAGTCAATCATTTAATAAGTGGATTTTCTGAGTCCTTTCTCGTTTACGTTAAGTCGAAGAGTCACTGATCTCAACGAACGCTTCCCCGTTTCAGTCGCCATCTGCGCGGTTATCTGGGCAAATGTTGGCCTGCTCGAGTATGATGTATTATCTACCGGCTCTTTGGCAGTAACCTCAAAGTCATGTAACGACGGTGCCTTTATGACGTTTATTATCAGTTCATTCAGTTTTTGTATACTGGATTCCATTCCATTTAGACGCGTCTCAATATCACATTCAGGTGTTTTCGTCACCGAGGCTGATGGTGTTGATTTGGCCTTGCAAACCAGACAAACATAGCAGACACCAGGACAATTATCTCCATTAATAATCGATACTAAATCCGAGGTCAGCCAGTTGTCGCATTTTGCATGCACTTTTAACAAACAGGCGTACCATGTGACAGATCTCGCCTTAAGCCTTAACGACTTTCGGCAAACCGTGCACATGCATCCCGGTGCGCTTTGTATCCTTTTCATTTAGTAATGCCTCGCATTGCCCTTTTAGTACTTCCAATGTGTCCCTCAGTGTTTGATCGTCTAATTTTGGAGCATTCGGGCTTTCATAAGCGCATTCAAGTGCCAGTATCCTACTTGAGGCCAACCATGGAGTATGCGGTTCAGGCTTGGTCACCCTGGCTACAGAAGGACATCAGCCTCTCGCAGAGAATATATCATCGGACCACCAAGCTCGTACGTGGTTTAAAACATGAACAATACGAAGATTGGATTACAAACCTCAATCTTTTCGACTCTCGCTACCGCCGTCTTAGATGCGACTTGATTCTTATGTTCAATATACTGCATACCCACAACCATCCCCTGAATAAACTATTCACACGACTACCACCACGAACAAGCCGGAGTCATAACTATACGGTATTTATTCCTGACTCAAGGCTGAACTGTCGAAGGTATTTTTATTCTGTACGTGTATGTTTACTTGAAACTCCCACCCCGTAACGTTGAACATTCACCCAACTTAAATATATTCAAATCGAACTTGTACAACTTCATGTCGACCAATCCAAACATTTAAAATATATATTCTGCATCATAAAGCTTTGAACCCATGTATCAAAGTAAACTCTACATATTTGCCTTATCGAACCGGTTGAAAACAATTTCTCCTCTATGTATTTTTACGTGATTCCTTAAATGATCAGTAGGCTAACAAATCCCGTTTTACTAACTATGTTATTTGTAATTCGCATATTATTCTGTGGTTTTTGTAAAGCTATGTGCTTTTTAGACCAATAAATGGAATTGAGTTGAATAGCGACAATAATAATAATATAATATATATATATATATTCTTGGACATCCAAGGCATGCAATACATGATCAGTTTATCAAAATTTGAACAGCAAAAGAAAATAGAACAGAGCAAGTGACCGAAGTGTACGGGAAATACCGATGTTAGTAGGAAGCACACGGTATCAAATTATAGCCCAATTAACCACACAGCAATAATCTCTAGATTACTTGAAAAATAGTAAAAAAAGCTATCTTAAATCACTTATCACCAAGTTTCTTCTCTAGAGCTCAACATGGCTTTCTAAATGAAAGATCATGCATTACATGTCAGCTTAAATACCTTGACTATATTACAACATCGATTGAGGAAGGTTCGGCAGTTGTAGTTGTCTTCCTAGACATAACTAAAGCATTCGATACTGTTCCTCATAAGTTATTATTATCGAAACTTGAATCATATGGCATCGGTGGTAATGTTCTTTCCTGGTTAACTTCTTTTCTTACTGATCGCACTTACTCTGTTGAAGTTAATGGCCGTAGATCACGCAGCCCACCTATTCCCAGTGGGGTGATTCAATGTAGCGTATTAGGCCCCTTACTATTTCTTATATCTATAAATGACATACATAACGTCATTTCACATAGAAAACTGTTCTTATTCGCTGATGACATGAAGGTTGTTATCACTTTTCCAGCTAATCAAGCACAAACTTATATGGCTCGACTAAAAAATAATTTAGCTGAACTTGCAGATTGGGCAAAAAATAATGGTCTAACGTGCTCAACAGCAAAATCTAATTTCATGCCTATAAGATGCACGATACAAAATAACTCAATCCTTCTAAACAATAACGCAATTCAAAGGATTGACAGCACGCGTGATTTAGGATTTCGATATTCTTCATCACACGCATTCAACGAACAGATACGCCACCTTATTACTAAAGCCATACAAAGTATGAATATTATACACAGATCTATAATTCACCCTCATTGTGAAATAGAAATGTATAAATTATTCGCCATTCCTATGTTTGACTATTGTAACATAATATATACTAATATAAACAAAACCGATAGCATAGTTTTAGAAAAGATACAACGTACTTTCTCAAAATCAATCATCGGTTATACCACCAAACAATCCTATAGAGAAAGATGTATACAACTGAATCTCGATCCCCTATGGTTTCGCAGACTCAAGCATAACCTCATCTTATTCTTTAAAATACTGTCAACGGATAATATGGAAATACGTTCGAATCTTCATATACGGCATGATTTTAAATATAGCTTGAGAAACAGTGAAAAACTATAAAATCACGAAGGTTTCGTACTGAAGTAAGGAACAGTTTTTTCTTGACTAAATGTGTTAAACTGTGGAATCTTCTTCCAAAATATATAACACTCAGTTCCTCTTTAAATGAAATCAAATCACATCTAGCTTCATTTCTTACCAAAGAAAAAATCGCAATCTTCTTAATTTAAATGTTCTGCGTGATGATTTATGTAATAATGGCATTCCTGGGTATTGATAATGAATAAATGTTCATAACGTTCGAAACAACATTCTCTCGCTTCTCAGTATTTTCTCTACAGCAAAATTCTCAATCCGCACCAAAATGAAACTGGCCCCCATACCTAAAACTAGTGGAACAAATCACCTTCGCCTAGCGGACAAGAAAACGGTTCATGTTCAGGAAAGATGAATCTATTTTAAACAATCAAAATAAAAAGTTTGGAACATCAGCAATAGAGATTCTTCACGTATCTTCGATGGACCTTATCCGTTGAACATCAGTTTTGCCGAAAACATTCTAGACTTTTCCTCACAATACCTGTGTTTTCGTACTGTATCAGATCACGTACCGATTACCTGAAAGCAACTTTAAATACCGTTACCTTTATGTTTATTGAACGTTAAATTCCGCTGAAACAAATGACCTTGAACGAATTGTTTTGCAAATATACATACTATATTCTGATTGTACAAAGCTTTTGGAAACCATTGATCATGTTTAACATGCCTTGGATTCCCAAGAATAAAATTTATTTATTTATTTGATTGTGTGAGATGCAATCTTAATTGACTTCTCTCTGTGGTGAAGGTCTTCATTTATCATAATTGCCACACCCCCTCCCGTAGCACCAGTATCCCTATCCTGATGATAGATGGCATACTTAGTTAATACAAATGACGGCACATGATCATCTGATTTCAACCATGAATCGGAGATGGCAATTATGTCGACCTGGTTTTCCAATGCAGCAAGCTGCAGCTTTCCCCACTTATTATGCACACTGCAAACATTTGTGTACTGTATACGGGTATTTCTATTCTGCGCCCATTTTAATCGACTTTAACTCGAGGTCGGAGCACCGTCGTTGATACCCCATTTTTGAGACCAAAGCACTAGATCAGTGGTTATACTGCGCTTGCAAACGAGCTTGTACCAGCCTAATGGCGATTTTACATAGATTTTCTTCGTTCATGAGCCTACTAAAAATCAAATCTTGCTCATTTTCTGGCGTAGTGCCTTGAAGTCCTGAAAGGCGTTCGCTTGCTAACGAGTTTTTCACGTACTCGTATTCTACTGGTGGGCCATTTTGGAGTACGTCTCCAATGACTACTACAGCAGATGACTTTATATTTTATTTTGGCTAAGGTTTATCTCTTTTATGGGAGTTTTCAAGCCGGTCATGGGCGTTTTTGAACGCTTTTCATGAAAATGTGGTTGGGGCCCTTTATCCTGGACACCTTTGTGTACGATTCAAGGTAAGCACTTCTAGAAAGAAGCGTGTCCCTGTCCAGCTGGTTTATAAATTCTACCAAAATCGGACGAGCGCTACTTACAGTTGGGTTCCACCGACCTACAAGATGGACCCGATTTACCTGGCAGTTAATTGGCCCTGCCATGCGCAAAACATCTTGAACCCTGTAATCGTCCTTTTGCCGCCAGGATTTGCTTTCGTGAATCAGCGGCTCTTCCTTATTCAGAATGAGCAGAGTACGAGTTGGCCTCGTTTCCGCCCCTCTGTTGAGTTCAGCAAGCATACTAACTTGTTCAGTCAAGGCATTTAGTTGCTTTTCTAAGGAAACGTAGTTAGATTTCTGCGATTTTAGTTGAAACTTATCCTTAACAACGGCTCTCTTTATGCGGTGCTATTCACCCCTATGTGGTGGTTTCTGATCCTTACCGATGGTACTTCGGATATGACTCGATTTTATTTATGGGGGTGTTTTCTTTCTTACCACTTCGGCGTATGACAACGGAGAAATTGTACCTTCTGCTACAACATTGTTCTTCATACAATGGGTTGAGGTCCTCAAAAAAACTTCTCTTGCGTTTCTCTTACAGTCCATACTTACTGATTCCAGGAAACTATTTTCACAATAAGTTTCGTAATGCTTGGCAAGAATGCCGGAGCATTTTGGATAAGCCCATCTCTGGTGTCAATCACAAGCTATGTCATTAACTACATCTTTTTCACATTCGATTGAAATGCATGGATATGATGCTTTAGGCAGGCTGTTTGAATTTTTTAATGTGAATATATATAATGTTTTTTTTTCAAAAAAGTACAACAATAGGTTAATTCTAGTTATGTTGTGTGTATAATGCGATAAATTGATTACTAATTTAAGGCAAAATCAGGGAAGAGAGATTTGGAAATGGATTGTTAAGAGATGCGTGGGAAATACAACCAAGTTGAACGTACCGCGCAAGTTCATTTCATTTCAGTTCAGTTCAGTTTGCACAGGATAGAATGTGGCTAATGAGCCAATCCAGCGTCCAGATTTCTTTCGGTGGTATACCAGAGAAGAGCGTCCACCACTTCAAACAATATCTTCACAAATATTTTTTGATATGAGAGTAATCTGAAATGCAACGGGAAACCTCCCTTCACCAATAGGTGAGGACGTGAGGATCATACCAACTATTCACTTACGGATAAAAGACAGGAAATAATGAAGACCACACAGAGTCGAGTCCATTCTTGGAACCCCCTACCGAAGTAGAACAAATAACTTCTTTAAGAAGACGATTCCAATAATTTACTACCCTTTCACTAAAGAATAACTTAAGAACATTGGCCCTGACATGTTGCTTGGCCAGTTTTAATGGGAGGCCTCGAGTACTCACACTTGGCGCCAAAACTTACATTTTATTTGGATGAATAGTACTGAAACCTGCCATGATTTTGAAGGATTCACTCAGGTCCCCAAGTAGCCGCCTTCTTTTTAGTGAGAAAAAATCTAGACTCAGCAATCGTTTCTCATACGACCTACCCAATTGACCTACAATCATACGAGTAGCTAGGCGTTGAACACCTTCTTGCGTGGCAATATCTTTTTCTAGATAAGGTGACCATACTTGGACGCAATACTCGATATGTAGTCTCACGACTGCGTTGCGCAGCAGCTGCACATTGATCAACCGATTTAAATTCCGCTGAAACCTCTATACCTAAGTCAGGAACTTTCGGCACCCCATTTATCTCAAGTATTTCATCTGGCCCAGAAGCCTTTAGCTTTTTAATGACATTAGACAAGAGATAGCTTCTAGTAAAGTTAACTGGTATATTCCATGTAGCAGACTACTTGATGAACTTTGCTATATCCTCAAGAAGATCCTGTTCATCCAGTGATGCGATAGACTTGACATCATCCGCAAAAATAGAGCAGGGACACTTAAGCGACGGTGCCAAATCATCAATGAAAATGAGGAAAAGTAAAGGACCGAGTACGAAACCCTGTGGACTCCACTAACAACTTTTACGTTTGACGAATACATACTCTCTATCCTGAAACGAAAGAATCTATTGCTTAGAAGCCTATTATCCATTCCTTTACAAGACCATCGATACCCATATAACCAAGTTTGGTTGCAAGCAATCTGTGGTTCACCAAATCAAAGGCCTTGCAAAATTCCAAGTAAAAACTTTAACTTTTTGGCCTTTATCTAGCCTCATGGTGACCTCGTTAAGAAAACATAAGAAGTTTGTTAGGCACGAATTTCCTTCAAGGAAGCCGTGTGAGCAGAGTTCAGCAACGAGTAATCAACTAGATGGCGACAGATCCTATCCCTAATAAGTTTCTCCAGGAATTTACATAGGATGCTAATAAGACTTACAGGTCTGTAGTTACGAACTGAGGATCGACTGCCACCTTTATGTATCGGAATCACATTTTTTAGCTTCCAAATACTCGGAATATATCCATATTGCAAGGAAGAGTTAAAAAGACGACCCACAGAATCTGCCAATATTGGCGCCAGTTTCTTTATTGTTTGAGGGTAAATGTCGTCTGGGCCAACAGATTTATGGGAGTTAGTTGCTGCAAAAGCAAGTTTAACCTCATCATCAGTGGAGGATAACTCATCAAGTGGAGTAACAATATCAGGCTTTCTGATGACTAGCATGTTAGGCGGATCTACTTGGCGATCGAGCCTCTGAACAGACTGGAAATGTTTGAGAAGGGCTGAAGCCTTTTTTGAATCTAAGATTATTTGTGGTCCGTTTTCCTATTGAAGGTTACTAATCCCTTCGCGCGTTTTGCCTTTGGATTGGGCATTACTATAGTAAAACTTCGGGCACTGCTTTATATAGCGTGGCAACCGTTATTCAAAGTTACGTTTTGCATTGCGTTGGATTCCAACAACTTTATTTCTGACCATTTTATACCTTGTCCAGGACCGTTGTGTCTGAAAAGCTTTGTAAGTTTTCCATACACGGTCCTGCATTCTAACCATCTTATAAAATAAACAGCACTGGTTTAGTCAAGATATATGTGGTAGGTTGAAGTCGCCAACTATAAGAACCTGGGACCCAAGCGTGTGCAGCAAACTGCGATTGTCAAGCAAATTTTGCAAGTCCTGACGTCCTGCTAGGGGGCTCATATAAGCGCATGCTATCACCATTTTTGCTTGTATGATTGAATGATACATGACCTAAGTTAGACGTTGCGCGTGCTAAGCCCAACGCTCGATTCTGAAGTTCGAAGACCTAGCCTGAGAAAAATAGAAACGACACCCCTGTTGAGTTCATCTGGTCTTTCATATCTGACAGCAGAGTAACTGCTGAAACTTGTGTCATGAATATGATCAGTTGCAGATAGCCAGGTTTCGGACAGTGCTATGATATGTGGTCGTAACTTATGCGCTAAGATGGAGAGTTTAGACCACTTATACTACATGAATTTCCGTATATCACTGTGGCGACGGTGTCTCGCGATATATTCTTAATTATTCCTGCTTCAGGAGATTGGGCGTAATACTCGAGGAGTCGGCACGTTTTGGTGTGCTGATTAGAAGAGTCAAATCGCCTTGCGCGGCCTGACGTTCTACTTACCTTGAAGGTCGCTAATCACGAGCTGTGGAATTTCAGGGTCAATACGATGACCAACGTTTCCATCCCCACAAAAGTCCATCATTTCAATACTTGACAGAGTGTCATCCTTTTCTGAAGAACCGCGCATTCTGTTATAATGTACACCATAACGTGAGTTCTTTAACCTTTCGGATTCCATCTTCTCGTCGAGCACGACAACATATTTCCCTTTGTTTGTCCCATTAGCACAATGTAATTTGCAAAGAACTGGTCACGCTCCGATTGCAAGATAAATTCACCTAAAAGTGGTCTTGGAGAGTGACTTGACTCACTTTTGTCACCATTCCACACGCCAACACGATGAACAGTGGCGTATCTGGGCGCATGCCAACATTACGGCGCAGATTTATGATACAACTCCGCTCGAGTGACTTACTCGCTTATATAGGGTCTATCGTGATTAAGCACCAGGATGCTACGAGATTTATCCCGTATTCCCTGACGAGCCGATTTAATCTGATCAAGATCCTTGGATAACTTATCGGGGCTCAAAACGACAGTAGCAATTAAATTTGACTGAGAGTCAAATTTTCTAGTGGCTACTGCTTTACGACTAGTCTGTGCCTTGTTCCTACTCTTACGTGGCTTCGGAGGCTTAGAAGACGGGGTCTGTGAAGTGGCATCTGGCTTAGCCGCTTGATCCGGCGCCTAAACCTTTCTCATCTTTTTGCGTGACTCTGTAGGCTGCGGATATTTACTCACTGTAATTTCATTTGAATTCATTGTTTGTGCCGCGGGGCTAGCAGTGATATGCTCACGTACAACTTCAGCAAATGATCTATTCACATTAACCTTAGAAATTTCACTGTATTGCTGAGAACAAGCGTTTTTAGACTTTTCGGAAAATGCTTTTTTAGATACCCATTGGCACTCTTTACATATTTATTGGAGCCAACGGTGAGTAGCATAAACCTTATAGTGCTCGGGTTGTATCGCTGAACACTTCGGATGTGCCAATCTCTTGCGAGCTTTATACTCGACACTATTCAATACTTTTCTGCAACTAGAATTTTTAGGCACTTGTTGGCGATCATAATATAGAAAATATTTTCATAGTGACTAAAACAAATAAATTTCACAGACGAAATAGATTGCACGTCAAAACTTTTTCACAAATGTATTAGAATACCTTAATTTTAGTTATGATGCGTGTATAATGATATAAATTGATTACCAATTTACAGCAAAATCAGAAAAAAGCGATCTGAAAATGGAAATCAAAACTGTTCGCCAGTAGGACTTTCGGTTCATACAGAAGAATCGGTCTTATGCGGATGAAGCACGGGAGAGTATCAGAGATGGTTTGGGAGTCGGAGAAACTGGAACACAATTACAGATATTCTCTATCAGACCTAATTATATACTAATATATGGAGAACGACATGGAATTGAAAACCTGGGATCCGATGAGAGTATAGAATATCTAGGGAAGAGTTCATCTTAGGGATTTGGGAGAGTGAGTGAACGGTAAGAGTTTCTACAAGTGTTTTGAATTTTCCTGTAGATGTGCACATACGAAAATGTAGAGGAAGAAATTCCAAAGTTGTGCATATCTAATTAAGAAGAAGTTACGTCTAACCTTAGCGCGGAACAAAAGGATATTCAACAGCCTTGTTCGATTGTGCAGATAATATCGAATATAATCGTGAAGCCCATGCCAGACTGAAGCTTAGCATGCTGCTGGGTAATGATTCGGTAGAAAAGAAGCAGATTCAGACGAATTCTGCGTAGCCGTAATGGTTGGACACTCAGCACATGGCACATTTCAAGATAAGGCAAAGGGTTAGAATAGCCCAAATTTATTTTGATGAAAGTACGTTGTAGACTGACCACTGACCACAAGAATGTTGGAGAAAAGGCACAGCAGATGGAAGATGTATCGCGGTAGCCAAAAGGTGCACAAAGGTACAGTTGAAGCAATCGCGGAACACGAATCAACGAGAAGTGTGTATCAAGGTCAATTGTTAGGTACAGTAAAACAATGTTGTTACTTAGCCCCTTCCAAGAAGTCTGGCCAGAGGATAATTTTGATCAGGAATTGACAATTGAACTGACCAAGCGGTGTCAGGTCGTTCAATAGTATCTCAGCAACTAGTGACTTCGAAGTCAGCCAAGGCTCTTGATCTGCGTGGGTCGATTGACGGTGGTGACCAGGTTAGGATACACGAAAAACCGATAAGTACTAAGCCGATTTACGTCTCACATGGAGTGAACGTGCTGCCGGAGCCGAATCACATGGGTTAACGTGCTGCTAGCTGGAATAGCCCGCCTGGCATGGTCTTATTATGAAATCAGTAGGAGCAGATGTAGGCACATCTGTAGTCTTGACATCGAAGAACCAGAAGCTTCGAAAACTTAGTCCGTGCTCAGAAGTTCCTGCACCCCCGGGGTCGATGGCGAACGGGCTCGCCTGGAGGAAGCTGAGTGGTGTGTAGTCGGGCTGGTAAGGACCTTGTCTGATAGATTTCGTGTTAAGTGATTTGCTCATGGTTGGGTCTACCGGGTAGGATGGCGACAAGCGTCGGTTATCCGTAGGTAGCGTGTGCCACGGTTTCCGAAGCGAAAGGTGCATGCGTACCGAAGGGATACACGGAGAATGCGTGTATTCCGGGCTACCGGATAGGATGGAGAGAAGCGTCGATGGCGTGTGCCACGGGTTCAACATAAGGAGGTGCATGTGTACCTGAGAAATGAGAAGAAGAAGAAAAAACTCTGGTGCACGGGTATATAGCCATGACCGAGGTATAGTGAAAAGGTACAAAATCATGCATAGGATATACCAAGCGATAATACCGTGTTAAATACCCGTTACATAACTGGCGGATGGAGATGGCGGATTGCGGGTATATACTTGATGTACACGTGGTTATTATCAAATATGGTGGGGTTGCCATGAAAGTGTCATGCTGCACGTACCCACTGGCTTTCGGCCCTATTACGTTTTAGGTAAGAAACGTAACGCAAGCACTAATGCCAGGATGGAAATGATTGCGTATGATATTCTAGCCAGTCCATTCAGTTCCTATTTTGCAAAACTTACTGTCTGAATTAAAACTATTTCAATGTTTATATTGATGCTGTTTATTTATTTTTATACAGCATAACAGTATATTCCTTTACTTTATTTTCTCCGTACAATTGTTCTTCTCATCGTTTTGTACTCTTTTTATTATCTCGTCTAAAAGAAATCTCATTATTCATGAATATTTTATAACATTTTCCTACCCATGTAGCCTACCATTTCCAATTTTAAAACGAACAAATATCATTTCTGCATTAAAAAGTTCCGCCAATAATTTAATCCCATTATTTTGCTGTACACATTCTGAAAACTTGATCATGTATTTCATACCTTGGTTCACCAAGAATATATTATTATTATGATTAATGCGCAGTCTAAACGCATACAGGGTAAGTAGTCGGAAAGCGCTTGGCGATAAGTCGCAAAGGGTATCGCCCATGCCATCGGGCAAGGGTAGAGGTGTGATGAAAGAACAGGCGTCCCTGAGCTGTGCGATGCCGGCATCGGTAGCTTGCACTGCAACAATTTCGCTGAGGTCGAAGGAGAGTGGCCAGTCTATCACACACGTTGTAGAAATATGAATTGTTGTACCTAAGATATATCGTGTCAGTCGTGAAATGACTGACAAAATCCTGGTGCGTAGTCTCTCTAGGAGAGTCCCTACCCGAGGATCAGTTTATTAATGTACGACGGGGTTATAAGCAGTAAATAATGTAAACTGTCTGCATTGTAGATTGTGTTCTAACCCTACTTGTGAATCGATCAACGAGTGTAGTTAGGTGACGCATATGGCGTGCTCATGCAATGCGTGATGAAAGGAGGTAACAAATTAACCTGAAATAATGCCGATTTGAATCGGGAAAATAAATAAATAAATAAATATTTTATTCTTGGAATTCCAAGGCATGCTAAGCATGATCGATAATTATCAAAGTTGTTTGTATAGATGAAGCATAAAAAATGAACAATAATTATTAACATTTTCAAGATCATACGTGCTGGTAATTTTTTCGTTGGTTAAAATGGTCAAGGTAAATGATAATCAATCAGTTTTACAGAAATTCAATATATGAGCAGTTATTGTATGAAAAGAAAATCGTGTGAGGGAAAAAATGACACGAAGAATATTAAATAACAATGGACCGGAACATCGAAGATGTGAGGAATTTCGAAGAGTCAGAATCTTCAAAAATGTTCAATTGGAACACATTATTATTGTCGAATATATGTTCTGAATGGAGAGTGTCTTTTTTGGATATTCGTAGAAGATTCGGCGTCGCAGTGTTGACTCGTTTGTGAACCGGAATTCTTCATATAGATGTAAAGATGTAATCTGGAAAATAAATACTAAGGGACGGAGTGGCTGTTCATTATGAAAGTTGAAAAACTGATATCACTGTTAATATCCAGCAATGCCATGATTGTATAGTTCATATAATGAGACATCTAGGCTGAGAAGTTTCAATAATTTTTCAACTGTGAGAAATGAATTCAGATGGGATTTAAAATCACATAGTGAGGTACAAAGTCTCATGTTTTTCGGAAGAATATTCCAGAATTTAGCGTATTTATTTAGGGAGAAGTTACTTCTAACTTCCGCACAGGATCTAGGTAACTCCATTAGGTTATCTTGATTTCTTAAAAATGACGTCCCGGAAAAAATTCGCGAATGGTGCTTGAATATTGGGCTCACCAATTGTAGTTCACAAAGGATTCGTGCATCACTTCGGGATCACGAATTTGTAGTAGTTTGACTACTACAATAATGTCCTCAAGAATGTTGGAAAAAAGGCACAGAAGATGGAAGATTTATCGCGGTAGCCAAAATGTGCACATAGGTACGGCGGAAGCAATTACGGAACACGAATCCACGGGAAGTGTGTATCAATTTTTTGGTACAGTAAAACAATGTTTTTACAGTCTCTCTAAGAGAAAACAATACTGCCTTCCCATGTGAGAATAGATGATATTACAATAATCAAGAATTGGCAGGATCTTCATTCCACATAGTGCAATTTTACTTTCGCGAAAGAGGAAATTATGGTTAATGAAAAAAGCGTTTTGTCGTTATCTCGTAAGTAGATGTCTTGCTTGCTCAATAAAGTTGAGAGAAAAGCAATACCTAAATCTGAGGTCCCTAACTTCTGCAGAAGAAGTTATGGTTGAGCCATTTAATGTAAGTGTGACACAGGGATTAAGCAACGTAATCCCATATGGTTTGTCTTAGGAGCCGAAAATTCTAATCCACATAATCAAATCTCCATATCAAATCAGGAACCTTCCCCGTAAAATAGAAACATTCCGTTGTTATTCCTCGACATAAGTCCGGATCACTACATACAGTTACCAACTATCGACCCAATAATCACACACCACTTCTAGCTAGAATGTTTAAGAGGCTTGGCAGACAGGCCACCCTAGCATACTTGACACCAAACAATTTCATATCAAACCAGCACGGATTTCTCAACAGAAAATCTTGTGTCACTTGTCAAATAGAATTTTGAAATTACGTGACACAATCACTAGATAGGCTACCGTTAAACAACTTTACCAATTCCAAGCGGAGTCATACAAGGAAGCGTTCTAGGTCCACTACTCTTCTCGATATTTATTAACGATATACTATCTGTCCTAACACACTGTAAGATCTTTTAGTTTGCAGATGATATAAAAGTCGCAATAGCCTTTCCATCTAACCAGAATAGCGAAATTAAACCAAGACCTGGATGATCTACTTTAACGGAGTATTCGAAACGGACTTGAGTTCTCCACCAATAAATCTACTTTCATAAATTTCAACTCTATAATACCAAAAGATTCAATCAACTTAAATAATACACCACTACAACCAGCACAATGTCTACGTGTACGTTGAGGTGTGTACGCCACCTTATTACTAAAGCCAGACAAAGTATGAATATTATACGCAGATCTATAATTCAGCATCATTGTAAAATAGAAATGTATAAAGCATACACCATTCTTATCTTTGACTATTGTAGGATAATATATACTAATATAAATAAAACGGATAGCATAGTTTTAGAAAAGATACAACGTACTTTCTCAAAATCAATCATCGGTTATACCACCAAACAATCCTATAGAGAAAGATGTATACAACTGAATCTCGATCCCCTATGGTTTCGCAGACTCAAGCATAACCTCATCTTATTCTTTAAAATACTGTCAACGGATAAAATGGAAATACGTTCGAATCTTCATATACGGCATGATTTTAAATATAGCTTGAGAAACAGTGAAAAAACTATAAAATTACGAAGGTTTCGTACTAAAGTAAGGAACAGTTTCTTCTTGACTAAATATGTTTAACTGTGGAATCTTCTTCCAAAATATATAAGACTCAGTTCCTCTTTAAATGAATTCAAATCACATCTAGCTTCATTTCTTACTCACTCACTCATTTCTTACCATAGAAACAATTCGCAATCTACTTAATTCAAATGTTCTACCTGATGATTTATATAATAATGGCATTCCTGGGTATTGATAATAAATAAATGTTCATAACGTTCGAAACAACATTCTCTCGCTTCTCAGTATTTTCTCTACAGCAAAATTCTCAATCCGCACCAAAATGAAACTGGCCCCCATACCTAAAACTAGTGGAACAAATCACCTTCGCCTAGCGGACAAGAAAACGGTTCATGTTCGGGAAAGATGAATCTATTTTAAACAATCAAAATAAAAAGTTTGGAACATCAACAATAGAGATTCTTCACGCATCTTCGATGGACCTTATCCGTTGAACATCAGTGTTGCCGAAAACATTCTAGACTTTTCCTCACAATACCTGTGTTTTCGTACTGTATCAGATCACGTACCGATTACCTGAAAGCAACTTTAAATACCGTTAAATTTATGATTATTGAACGTTAAATTCCGCTGAAACAAATGACCTTGAACGAATTGTTTTGCAAATGTACATACTATATTCTGATTGTGCAAAGCTTTTGGAAATTATTGATCATGTTTAACATGCCTTGGATTTCCAAGAATAAAATTCATTCATTTATTTATCTATTTAGGTTATCGATATTTTGGATCACTTAAATTTCATGAACAAATTTGATACTTGATATCTAAACAAAAAAATAATATAGGTTTACTTCATAGATTCATCTCTCTGCCCCAGTGCAAGCTAGAACTCTACAAGTTACATTCACTACCTATATTAGATTACTGCAATATTATATCTAGCAACATTACTCAGTCTGATAATTGTGCTTTAGAAAGCATCCAACGTTCTTTCACACGATCCATTACCACCAGTTCGGATAAGCATTCATCTAAGGGAAGATTTCAGATCCTAGGATTGGAACCATTATGGTTTCAAAGAATAAAACAAAATCTTATACACTTTTACAGAATATTGGAAAAAGATATGATCGACATTGATTTACAATTAGATTTCAAAAACTCTGAAGTATATAATCTTCACCACAAAAACAAAATATTATACCGAAAATCCACAATGGTGTACGAAAAGATTTCTTTATTTATAAATATTCTCGTTTATGAAATTTACTTCCTAATAATATAAGATTCAGCACTTCACAAACTGAATTTAAAAAGCAACTCAATTCCTTTTTATCTCCGTAAACATTAGGTAAGCTATTTATAATCAATACAACTATAGATAATTTATACTTATACGGCATAAAAGGCTTTTAATATTTTTTAAGCAATAAAAAATTTTTTATTATGACATATAACTTTTTTCTTGAGAATTTACTTTTCAGAATTGTTGAAATTCAACAAAATACACTCTCGCAATTCTTGAAAGGGCGATGCAACTCTCACCTCCGTAACCCGATGAAGTGAACTCCTTATACGCTTAATTGCTTTTGAAATTGCATTTGGAACATCGTACATGAATAAACATTGCGATTCTGACCTAACCAAACTGTAATTAACCCATTTCAAACAATCACTGTTGTTTTCGTTAAAAACATGATTTTTTATCATTAATTTTCCCAATATTCTATCAATTTTATGTTTTAAACGAGCTTTCATATGTACAAATGTTATCCAACTATTTTTATGGTTGTTAACAAAAAAGTATTTATGTTTGACCTTAACATTTGTAAAATTACCGTTTTATTTGATGTACTTATTCATGAAAACAAATGATCATGCATGGCATGACTTGGTGTATCCAAGAATATACGATAATATTATTATTATCCTTGCGCGCCCCAGCTTGATAGAGATGCAAGATCAGTGTTACGGGATATCAGAGTGATTGGCATTTCATTAAGTGGAAATGATAGGACGAATTTTATGTCATCAGCGAAGATAAAAAGTTAAGAGTGGTTCACAACAGTTTGCAGATCATTTACATAGATAAGAATAAGAAGGGGGCCTAGAACGCTGTTCTGAATTACGCCACTTGGAATCGGTTGATTAGGTAGAGCAACACCGCTAACGTTAACTGAAAAGGTGCGATCAGACAGAAAAGAATAAAACCAGCTTAATAAAGGATCACGAATACCTAAATATGCTAACTTTAAAAGGAGTAGCGTATGAGGAACGCGATCGAAAGTTTCGCTTTTGTCTAGGAATACAATAATAACTGATAATCCTTGGTCTAGTGAACTGAATATTCCAACTAGCAGGTTGCACAAGATTTTTGTTTAGGTTTATTTTAGGTTTATTATTATGTTGGACTGGGGAGTACACATCAGGGATAAGTTAGTCCAACAAAGATTTCTTAATTAACTTTTTGAATAACCTATTGAGAATAGGAGTATGATTAATAGGGCGATAATTCGTAACGAGGTTCCAATTACCAGATTTTAAACAAGGGATACTAACCGAGTGTTTCCAATGAGTTGGAAAAATTCCGGATTTAAGAGAAATATTGAAAATATTTAATAAGAGATAAGAAAAATCTTCACTGCTGTTGTGTAAGATGGCTGATATAGAACCTACATCATCGGGCTTGTAAGAAATATTACTTCGACGGGAAATGTCCTTTGCTTCTTGTAAAGTCAAAGTAAAGGAGTCAATAGTATTTAAGGGAACGTTATTGTTTGCCGGTGGATGGCAAATGTTATTAATAAATCAGCTGGTGTATAATAAAGAGAAAGCCTGACTTATTGTGGGTGGGTCAGTAGTGTCTACATCCTTATTATATTTTTGATATATAATTAAAGAAATGTCACGTTTCAATGGTATACATCTATTCTTCGTAAGAGAACTCAAGGACTTAGTCTTTGAGTCACTGCTTAAAGCCTTTCTTTCCTGACGCTCTAGAAAGCGAATTTTAATTCCTGAGAGAGTTACATAGCTTATGTCAGCGTATAACAGGGAAAAAGTCAAACTTCTGATTCGCCAAAGCAGAGAGCCGAGAAATCTTTTTTTCGAGAAGGGTTATCAGGTTATGTTTGCATCTCCTGATATGAGAGGTAGACGAACTCCGAAGGCATGCCAAGAGGTTATCATGGAAAATCGAAGAAATACTATTAAAGTCTGAAGAAAAATATTTCGGTCCAGTCGTTGTCTCTGAGAAGAATCGAAAACTTAGTCCGGTTGATATAAACGTTCTCATCGTTGTGAATCTATGCCGGCTTCCGAAAAAGGCGCAGAACGCAAGTTACAATATTGTGGTCGCATCTGGGTAGTGGAGCTGAAATTTCAACGTTGCTGGGATCAGTACATAGAATGAAGATCAGGTCTAAAATGCTGGATAGTCTTGTAGGCCTACTCACAGATTGTGTAAAACCTAAAAGATTAATCGTTTTAGCGAATGCTGAAAATTTATTCAAAAAGTGGGGGTATTTCGAGCAGATGCATGGCATGTCAATATCCCCAGCAATAATTTTATTGCTGAGAGGGGCAATAAATTCCTCAGTGAAGACATTTATAAGCTCATCAATAGTGAGTGTAAAGGGAGATGTTGGGTTATAAATGGCCCTATGAGAGCATCAACAGAGGGTATGGTGATACAAATTGAGTCATCTAGATCTTCTTAAATATGAGAACTGTATATTTCTGCCGGAAAATCTGTACTAACATAACTGAGAATACCACCATCACGGGTGTGAGTGCGGTTCCTACGAAACATGAAATAGTTGGCTAGTTCAAGTGAAACGTCAGGAACGTCATGAGATGTACACCTCTCTGTTATGAGAACTATTTCGGACGGGCTTAAGAGCAAGATATGTTGAAGGATATGAAGCTCAGAAGTACTCGACCATGCATTTAATAATAGAAAAATGAATTTCAACGGTGTAAACACTTCCTACAGGATAGAACCATTCGAAAACGAATTGACTCGTATTTAGCCCATTTTGCAGCATCTGAACAATGATAAGCCACAAGATCACGCACATTCGACCCAAATGAATCAATGTTTATGTTGAAATTCAGCGGTTCGCATAAGTATAATCGGGGGACACAGCTATAATTGTGCCTACCTATGAGTGAAAGAATCAATAGCTTGCGAAATCTATTACACATTTTCTAAGATGACAACCAATATACATCAGACATATTTTAACAGCCGGCAATCTGTGCTAAATCCTTATCCAGATAATTGGTTACCGTATTCAGAAATCATAAGCGGTTTGTTAGACATGATCTCATTTTTTGCAAAGTCATGCAAATCAACGTTTTACAAAAATATTTAATTAGATGGCGACAATACCTATCCTTCTATCCATAATTGTACTAAACTGAAACTGACAGATCTGTTGTTTCAAACTGATGACCGCTAACCACCGTTATAATAGTGCAACCAACTTCCAAATACTCCAAATGAATGCCTGCTGTGAAAAAGAACGAAATATACGGCATACAGTCTCCCCAGATGCGAACCTAATATTCTTATTATTTAGGGATCTGGTGTAAGTATTAAGTCCGAACTAGATGGCTGGTCAGATCCCTTCATACGAGTAAATACAAAAACGTGGTTATAAAGGGGTGCGCAATCCAAAACGGTTCGAAGTTCATATTTAGGTTTCTCTCTTAGATAATCCTCCCGGCTATAGAGCTGAAGAAATTTGAAATCCCCCATTACTAATATTTGAGTATTGTACCGCGTTGTTACTTAGCGCAAAGCATTAATCAGTTTATTGTTTAGGTCGAAAGTTGCTGTTGGATAACGATAGATCACTCCAATAATGCATTGATCTCTTGAAGTAAGAGTCAGAGAGCACCAAAGTATGTATGTTATATCAAGGGTCTGGTCGTTCATAGCTCTACAGATAAACGATTGCTTGAATTAGAGTGCTGCTCCTCCGCCATCACCTATAAAGTAACGCTGGCAAAGAGAGTTTATTATCAGACAATGAGGCATGGAACCTCGTTTCTGCTACTGCAATTATGTCTAACGACGTTTCATTACAAATCTCGGACAATTCGATTAATTTATTGATAAGGCTGTTTGCGTTTGTATAGATGCACTTAATTGTATTTGTCGTGAGTAATGATGGAGTGTAAACTTAAGTTATTGGTCCGGCTTCTCTGAAGTCGGTCTTAACAAGTAGTGATGAATCATGTGGTATGTGATAAGGCGTTAAAAAGTGTGATGTCAGATCCATCTAAAGAGTCAGTGCCTGAGATAATGAAACATGTGAGCTGCTTATTGGTCGCCGACATCTTGAATCGAAAATTAGGTTTTGGTGTGATTTGCTCAGTCTGACTCGATTTGAGCCAGACCTACAACGTTTTCCAATGTATTGATTTCTTCCATTTAGATGGAAACGCTGCTATCCGCTGTCTCCAGACGGAAGAGTTTTTGACTTATGACATTGGGTTTTGGTGGGCTAAGTATAACATCATTGGGTAATGTTCGATTTCATTTTTCCATTCCGACCTTACGAGTTCGGCCATAGAGCTGGTCAATAACATAATCTTTAGAGGTTTCGTCCACACCCTTTAAAGGTGGACGAAAATGGATCACCAAAAGTGTCCACAACAACGGCATTAGAAATATCTAGAGAACACGCAATGTAGCGCCATTGATTGATGTCGTGATCTACGGTTTCCTGAATCAGTGCTCCAGAAGTATTTTCTGGTACTCCAAGTACTATACTTCGTGATATCGTTTTTCCCTGGCGTTCAAGTTACCCATCCTTTCTCACAATGGTTCATCGAGATATATGCGGCAGTTTGAGTCAGGATCTGTCTTGAGTAGGTACGCATTCAGAATTTTGGCACACCAATAGATTTAGTCTCGGATTCCTTTAGTTGTGGCTCCGACATCGTTGTATTGATGTGATGGCTTACATCAGTGATCACTTGGGTACTCACATGATTTTCCAATATTTCTTTCACACGTTGAAGGCTCAACTCAAAACTGGCCCGTCTATTTTCTAATTTGGCTTTAAAAGTATCGGCATCGTGCAATGATTTAGCTCTGCAACGAACACAGACATAGCAGGAGCCTGGAAGCTTTTCATTGTTTATTAATGCTATCCAATCAGGGGTGACCATTAATGCGTTTGCACTGAGGACAAGTTGGTTCCAAGTAGCTTGTAGTGGACCAGTCAAGTTAGTATACAAAACTCGCAATACCAAAATAAGCAATCTGACTCACTAACAGTTCTTTCGATCCACGTACATATAATCCGCAATCCTCCTTTGGATATTCCTTGTTCTTGTAATGACTTCAATATTTCTACTCGCAATGTTACGTTCCCGAGACGGAATTCCCAAAGCCCAGATCGACCGAGAACGCGGGTAACGCACACAACAGAAGTATATTGTATTAAGTGATAAGTTGATTATGTACAAAATTGTATTCAGCAGAAGAATTGTGTTCACTCAGTTATCGAACAAAGAATCGATGAAATGTGAGTAATAACGTTAACGGGAAATCGAAAAATCAATAGTACTATCGATCGTCTGAGCGAACCGATATTGTCAGAACAAATTGAACTGAAGATATCAAAAACTGTACAATAGATTTTTAACAGAAAAATTGTTAAGTAAAAATAGGTTTGTACAAGCTCGACACATCTCCCCCCCTAGAGCGTTGGAAAAAAATGGAAACGCTCGAAACATTTTAAGTGAAGTAAGTCTCAAGTTTCTTTGGCCAAGTAACAATACGGCCAGATCGTGTGTGTTGGGTTCTTTTCAAGCAAGAACGTAAAGTCTGTGGGGAAGGACTGGGTATAGCCATTGGTTGGGTGGGAGGGGTGGTTGGATTTGAGGTATCTCCTGGTCGGTAAGCTGAGCTGCTGCGATCTTTAGTGATTGGACGTTGCTGGTAATAGAATTGAGGTGACCACGGGATAGGGCGTCGGCGACAACGTTATCTTGGCCTGAGACATGTCGGATGTCGGTGGTAAACTGTGCAATGAAGTCCAGTTGTCGAATTTCTCGAGCTGAGTAGCGGTCAGTGTTTGAAAGCAGGGCGTAACAGAGCGGTTTATGATCAGTTAAAACCGTGAATTCTCGCCCTTCAAGTAAATGGCGGAAATGACGGATGGCATAATAGATTGCAAGCAATTCTCTGCCAAACGTACTGTAGCGAACCTGAGCTGGTTGCAGTCTCTTTGAGAAAAACGATAATGGGCACAGTTCTCCATTGCGACTATATTGCAAAGTTGCACCAATCGCTTCGTTAGACGCGTCCGTGTATAAAAATAGTTTGATATTAGGATCGGACGGTAAGTGATTCAGCAACGTTGCCTCGCTAAGCGCATTTTTAATGCGTTCAAAAGCAGTTTTAGCTGAGTCCGTCATATTTAACGAGCGTTTGTTGTTGCGGAGTAAATCCGTCAATGGTTGAATTAGCTCGGCACAGTGAGGAATGAATCGACGGTAGTAATTCACAAGACCAAGGAAACGACGGAGTTGTCGTATTGATTCGGGTAATGGGTAGTCTTTTATGGCGGAAACCTTTTGCTCTAATGGCCTGATACCTTTGGAATCAACTTGATGTCCAAGAATTTCAAGTGATTCGACGCCAAATACGCATTTATCGGGGTTTACGACTATGCCGTACTTCGACAGTTGTGAAAAGACGCGATGTAAATGTTCAGAGTGTTCAGTGGGCGATTTACTAGCGATGAGTACGTCATCGATGTAAACGAAGACGAAATCGAGACCCAAGAAAACTTGATCCATGAACCGTTGAAATGTCTGTGCTGCGTTGCGCAGACCGAATGGCATTCGAACGAATTCGAAAAGTCCGAATGGTGTGGTTATGGCTGTTTTGGGCACGTCTTCTGGTTCCACTGGTATCTGGTTGTAGGCACGCACCAAGTCAAGTTTGGAAAAGATGGTCTTTCCTTCAAGTGCCAAGGCAAAGTCGTGGATGTGTGGTATAGGATACCTATCTGGAACAGTAATTTTGTTCAGTGCTCTATAATCACCACAAGGGCGCCATGCACCATGTTGCTTCTTTTCGACCATGTGGAGAGGTGAGGCCCATGATGATTTTGATGGACGAATGATGCCCAATTCCATCATATGCTCGAACTCTCGTTTAGCAATGGCCAATTTGTCTGGTGCTAACCGTCTTGGTCGAGTGAAGACTGGGGGACCGCGTGTTTCGATATGGTGTCTAACGTCGTGTTTAATCGCATTATTCGGTGAGTTTGGGCGGAAAACTTCTGGGAATTCAGACAATAAGCTGCTATATTGTTCTGGAATATTCGGTGGTAATACGCGAATAGACTGTATCGCAGAACGGCATGGTTTTCCTAGGGTTTTTAACTCTGTCAGGTTGTCGATAAGTTTACGGGACTTCAAATCGACGGACAAGTTAAAGTGTGTAAGGAAATCTGCACCTAATATAGCGCTTCGTACGTCTGCAACGGTAAAGATCCAACGGAAATCACGTCTGAGGCCTAGGTTTAAAGTTAGTGAACGTTGGCCGAACGTGGTGATCTGCGTACCGTTTGCCGCCTGTAATGTCAATGAGGTTTTGTTCTTGCGTTCCTGTGGTGTGGGCGGGATTACACTTATCTCAGCACCCGTATCAATGAGAAAACGCAATTTATTCGAACAATCAGTGACATAAAATAGGCGACTAATGTTGTTGCCAGGTGAAGTCGTCGCTGTTACTGCCTGGCGTTGAAGTTTCCCTGGTTTGTAAAGTTTACAGGATGGCAAGCACTTTCTAGCCTTTGAGCCGAATCGGCGGTGATAATGACATAGGCTGTGCTCGCGTTTATAGCGGTCTCGGGATGAACTTCTGTTTGAAGTGCGCGTTCGACTGCGGCTAAGTCTTGATGGCCGATCGTTGAACATCTTTGTTAGGGCTGAGATCTGTGAGGTCAATTCAGCGACTTGTTGCTTAAGCTCTTGTACTTCAGTTTCCACCACGGGCTTTAATGTGACTTCTTGTAGGGTAGATGGTGACTTGGCTCTGTACACTGAATGAACTTGATCTGCGGTTTCTGCTAGCTTCTGTAGAGGTATATCTTTCTCGAGAACAGAAAGAGATTTTCTTAAATCTACAGGTAAGTTTTGAAACCATAGTTCACGTAAAACAGACTCATTCAGGGGTTGTTTCCCTTGAAGGTGCATCATATGTCGTAACAGCTGAGAAGGGGTTTTGTCACCAATCTCTACTCCTGCTAACAATGTACGCAAATTTTGCTCATCTGATGCGGCTATTCTGTTGATCAACGCATTTTTCAGTGTGTTATACGGGTCGGATTTTGGTTTATCATAAATGATATCGGCGACCTCTGTAGCAGCCTCGGTGGGTAAGTGTGCAACAACAAAGTTGTACATACTCTCCTGTTTAGTAATGCGTCTAAATTCGAAAATTGCTTCAACTTGAGCGAACCATAGACGAGGATTATGCGTACCGAAAGGTGGAAGGGTAAAATTGAAAATATCAGAGCGGTGGGCTGTGTCGCTGAAGTTATTAGAAGTCATTGCAAAGAAATACAGACTGAAAATATCAAAATATGGGGAGAATGTGCGAAAAAAAACTCGGGCTCACCAAAAATATGTAGTAGTCGGGCTCACCTCACCAAAAATATGTGGTAGTCGGGCTCACCAAAAATATGTAGTAGTCGGGCTCACCAAAAATATGTAGTGGACCAGTCAAGTTAGTATACAAAACTCGCAATACCAAAATAAGCAATCTGACTCACTAACAGTTCTTTCGATCCACGTACATATAATCCGCAATCCTCCTTTGGATATTCCTTGTTCTTGTAATGACTTCAATATTTCTACTCGCAATGTTACGTTCCCGAGACGGAATTCCCAAAGCCCAGATCGACCGAGAACGCGGGTAACGCACACAACAGAAGTATATTGTGTTAAGTGATAAGTTGATTATGTACAAAATTGTATTCAGCAGAAGAATTGTGTTCACTAAGTTATCGAACAAAAATCGATGAAATGTGAGTAATAACGTTAACGGGAAATCGAAAAATCAATAGTACTATCGATCGTCTGAACGTAACGTATTGTCAGAACAAATTGAACTGAAGATATCAAAAACTGTACAATAGATTTTTACCAGAAAAATTGTTAAGTAAAAATAGGTTTGTACAAGCTCGACAAGCTCTCACAGATTCATCGATCAATTATTTTGTCTGTATGTTGGATAACATGATGCGCTCAAACATGTTAGTAGCCTAAAGTGGGTTGTTTGGCTGAGTGGTTGGCGTTTGTACGAACGGTCGTTGTGGCTGATTCGGAACGCGTGATTTCGCCATTTAGTAAATAATCCACTAAAACTCGTTAACCATACAAGGTAGAATGCAGAAACAGTTATTAAAATGTGGTACTCGATGCGATCTTCGCAATAATAGCAAACACCGTAGAAGAGTAAGCGAATGTAAAAGTTTGCGCGCGTGAGCAAAATGAGATATTAACGCTGATATGGCAACTTTGCTGATAATCATTTGACAAGAGCAAAACGAATAAGTTTCAATAGATATGATGGAAAGTATCTCAGGATTCTTGGAATGGGATAAATCCGAGCAGATTTGGCGCAGATATGACCAGAAGTGTCAGAGCAACAAAATGCACCCGCACAGCAGTTGACAGTTGACTGTGGTCAACAACGGTCACTCAGTTGCCAAGTTGTATAGGTATGATCAACTTCTACCGCCGTTTTATTCAAAACCATGCAGAAATCATTGCACTGATGACTAATTTGTTCAACTCCAAAGCAGAATAACTCCAGCTTTTGTCAGAGGCACTTGAAGCGTTTGCCGCATCCAAGAATGCTCTTTGCAGTGCCATTGAACTTTTTTTCATTGATCCAGACCCGACCCGCCCCTTATTCTATCATTGACGACCGATGCCTCCAATTCTGCTGTTGGAGCTGTTTTACAACAACAACATAAGAACACGGTCCGTCCATTGGCATTATCGATCATGCCTAGCATGCCTTGGAATTCCAAGAATAAAATATTTATTTATTTATTTATTTTTTTGCAAAAGCCTAATCCGGCACAAACCACTCTACTGCAAATTTGGCCATGAAGTACTTGCAATATACTTACCCATATGGCATTTTCGTCACCAATTGGAAGGTCGTGACGTCATCATTTTTACGCATCACAAACCGCTAATGTTTATTCAGCATTTCACCTCGATCGTCATTCACCGCGCGTGTTTCGATACCTGGATTATATTTCTTAATTATCTACTGATATTTGTTACGTCAAAGTAGAGGCGAACTTGATTGTCGATGCTTTATCGAGACCTGACATTTTGTTTAGTCTACAAGCACACGATTCGATCTCTCCATTTTGGCTAACCATCAAACTGAGAATGACAAAACCGAATTCGCGAAGGTTCGATCCCTGAATTTGCAGCAAATCGTGTCACCAAACGCCGATGCTTTCGACAGGGAAACCTAGACCACTTGTTCCTTCTTCTCTGCGACGTGCCATTTTCGATCAATTTCATTCAATGTCTGAGCATAGAAAGCGCGCCAACGTGAGGCTAATCGATTTGTTTGGCAGTCCATGAATAAGGATATACAAGCCTGTGTCTAGCATTGCATTCCTTGTCAAAAGAATAAAATATCTCGACATACTATCACACCTAAAATCCCCTTTAGGCATCCAAACAGTCGATTCCCTCGTGTGCATCTTGACCTCGTTGGTCCTATGCCATCGTCGAACGGATATTCATTCAACCTAACGGCGATTGATTGCTTTACTCGATAGTTGTTTGCTGTTCCGATCAAGACACATTTTCTGAAACTGTAATTCGCGACTTCGTCGAACACTTGATTGCCAATTTTGGCACACCATCTATCATCACAGCCGAGCGTGGCGCTCAGTTTCAATCAACATTGTTCCGAAATTTGACTCGACTCCTTGACGGTCAGCACATCCGAACCACCGCCTGCAACCCCGACAATAAAGGATTGGTTGAACGCAACTCAAAGACTCTTTAGCTTGTCAGCCCGATCCTAATAGATTGACTGAGAATTTGTTACTTTTTCTTCTTGGAATTCGTTCTAATGTCAAACAAGACATGCAATGCTTAGCCGTAGAGCTAGTTTTTAGATCTACCTTGTGTCTTCCAGGTGAACTCGTTGTGTCTTGCCAGTATCAGATTACAATACTCGCTGGCGATCGTTTATTTCCAAGTTGGGTTTTACGACTCCTCGAAATCGCAATATCCACCAACGGAGATCAATTAACCTCGTATTGGATGTAAATAGCCAACGTGACACTGGTTCTATTGATCGTCTAAAACCAGCTTTCCTTGAGCGTAATCCGCCAAATCCATCAAGCGTCATTAATCCTCAATCACAACCGCCGTGTAATCCTCATGTGCCTACCTCCCCATGTTCATCCCAATCCTCCGGTCCCTTCCACGCCATTCAAATTTAAACGGGTAGGTATGTGCATTGGCCCAAACGTCTTGCTGACTATGTGACCTCATGAACATTTCGAGTGTATGTTATCTTTCCATCAAGACTAAATAACGCTCTGGTTGAGGAGTATTGTAGTGAACTACTTTCATTTTGTATCTTCGTATTTTGTCCATACACCATTTAACCTTGTGTGGTTTTTCGAATTTAGGTCATCTATACTTCATTCGAATTAATACCCGTATAATATACTTTTTGGTGTGTAATATATTTTCAAACACTCGGACTTTGTCTTTTTCCGTGATTGCGAAGTTTGTGTGCGTCGATGCGTGCGAGCATTGTGATTAACGGGTCCTCCAACATTTTAGCGCATTCTGCACCTTGGATTCCATCTCTTGGACTTTCCTGTGTGGATTATCTCGCTATCCTTGGACTTCACTGAATATGACATTGAACATTAACTCCTCTGGTATTTTAGTGAGTTCATTCCATTTTTACTGCATTGCGTGTAGTGCAGACTTATACTTTTCGGTCCCCTGCAGGTCTCACACAATATAATATTACTGCTGGTACGTGAGAAAGTTTCACCAACCAAGTCGATAATCACAAGAATAAGCTCCCAGAAAATATTATAAACCTCACTAACGTGTTAAGCTTCAAGAGAAAATTAGACACCAACTGGCATACCCTATTTCTCAATTTTGACTAATAAGAAACTAAAAATAGCAAAAACATTGTAGCGACCAAATCGTCACTGAGGGATATTTTCTGTCACGGAAACTAGTTGCCTGCTACATGCCACTAGATTCTTATCGGATCGACGATCGTCTACGAATCGATCCCAAATCAGAACAATACGTCAATTTACACTGTACTCAACGGTAATCGAATACAGGTCGACCACGACATTCTTTTACTTAAACTCGCTGCCTGCGGCGTTAGGTCATCCTTATTGTCCTGGATGAAGTACTTTCTTCGCGACCGCTCCCTCTGTGTTCGTGTGCGTGACTGCTATTCTGCCCGCTTCCCAATTAAGTGCGGTCTGCCACAAGGCTCTGTTCTTGGTCCCCGACTCTTCATCATTTTCATCAATGATATTGGCCAAAACATTGAATCGCCGTTCCTCCTATTTGGGGACGATGTCAAAATCTGGCGCTCATTCAAATCGCCAAGGGATTCACACGTCCTACAAGATGACTTAGATCGTTTACACAGCTGGTCTTTGAGGAATCATCTCCCATTTAGCACCTCCAAGTGTAGCGTTCTTCCCATCCGACACTCAGATCCGGTCGCTTACAGTTTGGGCTCAACAGTACTTCAGAGTGTTCGACAAGAAAAGGATCTCGGCATCATCATCCAGCACGATCTCGGTTGCACCACGCAATGCGAACGAGCCGCAGCAGTAGCCAATCGCAACACTGGCTTACTTCGCCGCGCTTTAGGCAGGTTTGACCGGTTTCTCTTCCCGACACTGCTGAATGTCTACATCCGTCCACACTTGGAATACGCAGTACAGGCTTGGCAGCCTTGGCTATGCAAAGACGTGTCCCTTCTCGAAAAAGCCCAGAGACGTGCGACAAAGCTTGTCCGTGGTATGCATAACATGTCTTACGAGGAAAGGTTACGCAGTTTAGATATATTCTCCGTTACCTACCGTCTTCACCGCGGTGACATGTTACTTACCCACCGGATCTTGACTGACCCCTCCCATCCATGCAACTCCCTATTCGTTCCCTCTCCAAGCACTAACCTCCGAGGACATGAGCTCAAACTGTTACATCAACAGAGCAGGCTTGAATGTCGACACAGTTTTTTCTCTGTGAGAGTATGCAGTCAGTGAAACACTATTCCAGGCAGGCTTTTTGAGGTCGCTTCTCTCGGTTCATTCAAAGGTCTCCTCGATTCTCACATCCATAAAATCTCCCACTCCCAAGATACAAGTACATCGTAAACACTATTTCATTTTTTTCACAAACCCTGCCGCATTTTTTCCCCAAAACTCACTAGCTCGTGGCAACGGTAAGTTCTCTTTCTGTGCCATTTGCATTTTCCTCACAACCCCGCTAACTCTTTGTCAGTTTCATTGCTCTTCCAGATCACAGTATCGGAAGTCCGTATACACGCAGTTTCAACTGACCCTGTTCCGGAGGATGTGGTGGGTAGCTGTGTCCCGGGTTGACGCCCTACCTGTCCAAATGCCACAAAAATCCATTGATGGTGCAGGCTAAACGCGAATGAGGACCGCTATAAGGCCTTGTAAACTCAAACACTTCTCTCTTCGCTTTTTCGACCCACCGCTCTATCTATCCTGCGGTTTGTACAAGCTCTTAGCTTTTTTATGCCGTAATACACTATTGAATTATTGAACACCATTGAGGTTTTAATGCAAACCCAACGTGTCTAATAAACGGCAGTCAAACAGCTCAGTTGAGAGCACAAAAATTACCGTTTTTCAATAACGGTAAACAGGGGTTACGGACAAATCAAAATGTGCGGAATCCCAAGTGCAGTTAAACAAAGGAACAATGTTCGGGAAAGAAAACTCTCACAGATTAAAAATTTAGTTAAAATGTTATTTTCAATTTAGAGAACAAACAAAAAATATCACAGGAAAATGATGAGGAAAAAACTGGATAAGGAACACGGGTATCAGTATCAGTATCACAGGGCGATAGTCGACCAAGTCGAAACGAGTGCCTAGATTCTTTCGGAGGTGTGCTTGAAAACACCCATCACCACCAGGATTGATTCGTAAGTAACACAGGCGTGAGTAACTGTGAATGGAAGATGGGATATATCTCATCACCGAAAGGTGAGAGTGTTATGCATATTGCATGTCCAATCGAATAAAAAGACGATGGACAACAGTTTATTTCCACAAATGCGGAAAAATGAAAAAAAACTCTTTTTTGTGTTTCAAAATGTTTTTCGAATATTTTTGAGTTTTTTTATCATAAAAATGAGGGATTTAGTCTTAAGGGTAATGCTCCGGGAAGAACACCTGCCACCGTTCGTCCAGCCCATGTTTGAACGCAATTACTGAAGTTGCCAAGATTAGTTCTGCGGGAAGTGAGTTCCACGCGTTCTCTATAAGATCCCCCCTAAGTTGCCTTCTCCTAAGTGAGAAAAGTCCTAGTGTTAATAGACGATTTTCATAGTTGGTGTATGCTAACCCCTCGATCATGCGAGTGGCCAGCTTCTGTACCTTTTCTAGCTGCACTATATCCTTCTGGTAATACGGCTTCCAAGCCTGGATACAGTATTCTAAATGTGGCCTTACTATTGCCTTGTAGAGGGGCAATAGCACCTCAGCTTTTCTGCAAGTGAGGGCTGAACGTAGTCAAAAGAGTTCCCTCCTGGCCCTTTGAGCTGCAGCAGCACATTGGTCAGCCCACTTAAAGTTTGCGGAGACTACGATTCCTAGGTCCTTAGTAGACTTTACCCTACGGAACTCCGTGTGAGCTGAGGGCGTAGACACAATCATGTTGCCTGCTAGTGTAGAGAGCAAGTGACTCTTATCTAGGTTAAGGGGAAGGTCCCACTTACCCGCCCATGCTGTTACAGCTTCCACATCACTTATCAGATCGGAGTTATCCGACCTACCGACAATTTTAACGTCGTCAGCAAACATATAACAGGGTGAGCGCAGTTGGTTGGCTAGATCATCAATGAAGATGAGGAACAGCAACGGCCCCAAGACTGAGCCCTGGGGAACCCCACTCGTTACATGCGCACTTGCGGAGTAAGTATCATCTACCCTGACAGTAAAGGAACGGTCGCTAAGGAATGCTCGAATCCAGCTCAGAAGGTTCCCTGATACTCCTATGGCTGAGAGTTTGAGAAGCAAGAGCCTATGGTTGACTGAATCAAAAGCCTTACTAAAGTCGAGATAGAAGACTTCTACAGCAATACCATCATCCATTCTCTTAGTAACCTCATTTAGAAAGCTCAACAAATTTGTCAGACATGACCTACCTTTTAGGAAGCCGTGTTGTGCGCCATTCAAAAGAGAGTGTTTGGTTAGATATCCACATATTTTATCGCGGATCAATCTTTCCATAACCTTACATAGTACACTAGTGAGGCTAACCGGGCGGTAATTTTTGACCGCCGAGGAAGCTCCTCCCTTATGGATAGGCACTACAACGGCTGTTCTCCAGTCCAAAGGAAGGGTACCCTGACTGAGGGATGATGTGAAAAGTTCTGTGATCGGCACAGCTAATATAGGCGCTAGCAGTCTGATCATTCGTGGATGGATGCTATCGGGCCCTGCCGACTTGTTGTAAGCTAGGCTGGCCAATATATTCTCGACATTGTGTATCTCGAATGTAAGGTCAGTGCAAAGGGGGCGATTAGCGAGTACACATTGAAGTGATGGCGCAGAGACGTTCGAGTTATAATCTCGGCGTTGTACTCCTTGAAAATGCGAGGAAAACAATTGAGCCTTTTCAGTGCTTGCAATGACGGCTGAGCCATCGTCCCTTCTCAAGGTACCTACACCTTTTCGTGTTGACCCTTTAGATTGAACGTAGCTGTAGTAACGTTTCGGATGAGTATGGGCCTCTTGAGCGAGTCTCATTTCGAAAGAAATCTTTGCTCCACGTATCTTGGAAACAGCTATGTTTCGCGCTTCTTTGTAACGGGCCCAAGTCCCACATGAGGGAGTAAGCTTATAACGCCTCCATTTTGCGTCGCGGTGACGTACGCTACGGGAAACTGAGGCTGACCACCATTGAGGTTTACCTTTTTTGCGAACGGGTAAGAGAGGAGCGAATCGATCCTGAAGTTGAAGGATGTTTTTCTTGATCTGCCCCCACATCCCATCCACATGGTCAATGTTTTGCCATGGGAGTAGCGCTGCTGCCTGTAATAGGGAAGCAGGGTCGATCCTATGGAAGCTTCGAGACATCTTAAGTGGGGGTTTACCAAATGACAGAAGTAACTCGCAGGCTAACACTACGTGGTCGCTCTTTCCTAGTGGTGGCAGTAAGACCAAATTTTGTATACCGCTTTCAGAAGTTGAAATAACTAGGTCAAGAATAGACGGAGACTGACCCTCGCGGAATCTAGTTGGTTCGTTTACGTGTTGGTAAAGTGCATGGGAGTGTAACCAGTCCAGAAAATCGTTCGCGACTCCTGGGGCATGTGAGGTTTGGTACTCCCAGTTTATTTCGGGTAGATTAAAATCGCCGAAGATTACAACACGTGGTGCTACGGCTAAAAGAGACGAGAGCTGAATTTGCAAAAGAGCATCTTCTTCCAAACTAGTGCTCGGACTACGGTAGATGCAGCTTACAACTATACGCGTGCATCCATGCATGAGCAAGGCAGATATTATCTGCACGTTCGTTGTAGAAAAAGAAATACTTTTCTCGAAGGGAATAGCGTTATCAATAAGGAGCAACGCCCCTCCTGCTAGCTTACCCAGGGGTCGATCGCTTCTTACGGCGCTAAACCTATTTGTGATTAAAGCTTGTATGTGGTCATCATGAGACAACCATGATTCCGTGACACCCACAATTTTGTAGTTGGTGTCGTCAACTCTACAGAGGAGTTCAGCCCATTTATTTCTTATGCTACAAGCGTTTGTATAGAACAGAAGAGCACTATCATGTGGGGCCAGACTCCCGGTGTTAGGGCTACCTAAGAGCTCTTTGTCCTCGGGCGTAATGCCCGAGGCTGCTTCGCGTTTTTTGAAGGCTGAATTTCATCAAGAGATACAGCATTCGTTTTTGAAGCAGACGACAACTCTTGGCATCTAGTTCCATCTTCATGGTCTGAGTCACTACAACTCATCCACGATTCATCCTCTAAAGGACGAAGCACGACAGTGGCGCACTTCAATGTTGGAGTAAAATTCTCCTGTGTTAGCGTCATCGCCACACTGTTGTCATTTTCTAAGCTTCGACTCTGGAGCGAATTTGGTGAGCTACGAGTTACAGCTAACTTTGACTTTCTAGCTCTAATTGGGCTAGAAGTTTTCAGGTGTGCCGGGGTGTCAGGTTGTACGACGCATTTTCCCTCGACGCAGTTAAGCTTCTCTGCTTTCGAAAGGAAGTAGTCGCGATCACATTGCTTTGTGAATTCGACTACAATTGGCCGCGGCGATCTGGTAGATGCGTCATTTGGGCCACCCCTCCATTTCCCGACCCTGTGAACTCGCTTCAGCGGAGTAGTCGGTCTCATGCCTGAATCACGGAGTAGGTCGATAACCTTTCTCCGATCGCTGTGCTTACGAGCCTTTGATTCTCAGATAAAAGGCTCAGCCTGCGTTGAAATCAGGACATTTTTAGCCCGTGTTGAGCTAACTTGTTTTCTGGCTTGCAGCTCAGCAACCACTTTTCCTAAATGGTGGACTTCCCGAGCTAGAGCGCGAACGTCCTTAGTCGGGCTAATGTGAACACCCCTATTTTCTTTAACTTTTTCCATGGAGCCTTTGAAGGACAGGAGGATGGCGATGATTTCGTCTTCTGTGTTCTCAAAGGAGTGGTATGCTGGCTTGAGGTAGACGGGACCACTGACCTAGCTACTTCGGCAAACGTTTTGGGTTTCGGAGATGGACGTGGAGAACGCTTACGTTTCTAGAGACGCTTACGCTCCTCAACCAAAGTTTCCACGGACTTCATGCAGTCAGCACATAGCCATGTAAGCCATCGATTGACCGCATAAACCTTAAATTGTGCTGACGACAGTCCACAGCATTTGGGATGAGCCCAACGCAGGCACACGTCGCATTCTATACCTTTGGAAACCTTCTTGTTGCAGCTAGAGAAAAGGCAAAAACGAGAATTTCGAATCATTTTGCTAATGTAATCGATGAATCAGAAATTTAATGAATTTCGAAAAATTTAGCAGCGTGGAAACAAAATTCAAACCGGGCGCGAGGTTACAATGTTCAGGGTGTACTGTGGAAAACAAATTTCTCCAGTTCGTTTGATCTTGCTTGACCAAAAGAGGAATTTTCGAGACATCAACGCGGATTCATACAAACATATTTTTTGTAATTTTCACGGATATTTTTGTTTTGTTTCCTGAATGGATGACCTCTCAGCATGTTGATGAACAGACACACTTCCTTAATTTCCTGATTTCCGGAAAGAAGAGCGTGATAAACCATACGAAGACTATACTCAATACCGAATTGCCATGTTCACGACCGTACACCATCGATGGTAATATCGGAGTTTGATTCGCTTTTAGCGACCTTCAGAACCGAGCAACTAAAACTTGAACTTGAACTGATATTTAACCTTGAAATTATCCCACTGAATTGTCTGATTAATTTTATTGTTGGTTTAGTCGTCATACCTTGGGCGTTATCCCATTCTTACGATGTATGGGAATAAGGGAATGGAACAGTTAATTCCTCTGGTCAATAAGTTGCAGGATGCTTTCTCTTCTCTTGGAATCCCTCTGGCGCTCGATCTCCCTCAGATAGCTGTCGTTGGGAGTCAAAGCGCTGGTAAAAGTTCTGTGTTAGAAAACTTCGTGGGAAGGTGAGTTATGTTGTACTTTTGAAATTTCCCATCAGAGATTTTTTACCTCGTGGAAGTGGAATCGTGACGCGTAGACCACTTATTTTACAACTTATTAATGATAAAGTTGAATACGGCGAATTCATTCATTTACGGAACAAGCGATTTACCAATTTCGATGACATTCGAAATGAGATCTCTGCAGAAACAGACAGGCTTACTGGTTCGAATAAAGGTGTTTCGAACATCCCCATAAATCTCTGCATTCATTCCCCTCGGGGTAGGTTGGCTTCATTCTACTAATCATCACAGTTCTTAATTTGACATTAATTGATTTGCCTGGAATGACAAAGGTTCCCGTTGGCGACCAGCCACCAGATATAGAAATTCAGATCCGTAATATGATACTGGAATTTATTGAAAAGGATAACTGCCTTATTCTTGCGGTTTCTCCCGCTAATTCGGATATAGCTAACTCAGACGCACTGAAAATTGCAAAACAATGCGACCCAGATGGGATTCGAACAATTGGTGTACTAACAAAATTAGATCTTATGGATGAGGGGACCGATGCGCGTTCTATTCTGGAAAACAAACTTCTTCCGCTTCGTAGAGGTATGTTCCCTTTTTTATATTCTGGTTACTCTATTGTACACACCTTGAATCTTACTTGTCTTCACCGTTTTTCCGTAGAAGGAAACAAAGTTGTGGCTGTCAAGATTAAATGATAATTTAATTTTTTTCAGCCCAACCGGGCAATCAGCCCGATGGTAAGAAAGGAGCAATATGTGTAAGTGCTTAATTAATCTCGTGCAGCATTGCTGTGCTGTGCGGCTAACGTCATGTTAAATTGATTGGCCAACGGTATGGTATATGGTATGAAAGCACAAGCCCGATCCAGGCAAAGTGCCGGAGAGGGAAAGACTGCACGTGGGCTAATATACTGTCAGGTTGGACAGGCCTAGACAGAGTTGAGAAAGGAAATAGAAATGGTATTGAGACTCAATTGTATTTCAGCATGCAGCTCACTACCCTCGGCAAATCAATTTATCATGGTGTTAGCCGCACAGCACATAAGTACTACACGATTGCACACCCGTGCCAACGGTAGTGATCGGCATGTTGAAACACACTAGAATCTCACTACGATTTGTATTTGCCCCATATCTGTCTAGGCCCGGGCAACCTGACAGTATCGTATCCCCCGTGCAGTCTCTGACTCTGCGGCGCTTTGCCTGGATCAGGCTTGTGCTTTCATATCATAATTAATCTCGTATTTAATTTGTGTTGCAACTCTGTGATGCAAATTTCATATCGTAGTGAAGTGCTTGCCATTTGTGATTACCCGCAACTTGAAACGCGTTTATTTCCTTAAGATTTGTATGGTATGGTAGAGGACTCAGGTTATAGTGTACCTGGCTTGCTCCGAAACCGTGAACTCTCGCCGAAAACATGAATACTACTAATACGTTTCCACAATTATGACATCTGCAAATGAAAGTTAGAATAAGACTTGATTCTTCCTATTTCTATTTTCTTTCTTATTTCTGTCTAGGCCTGGGCAGCCTGACAATATCTTAGCCCACGTGCAGTCTGTCACTTTTGCGCACTTTGCCTGAACCGGGCTTTTGCTTTCATATATACATACATTAGTGGGGTCTGCACGATTTCATGCTTTTGATTTCAAAAAACCACGGTAGACCCGCACACGACTTTACCTTGCTTCGGGTATGTGCTGCAATGCAAACAGTTTATTTACTTGCTTTCTCAGTTAAATAATAATTTGCACGATATGTAATTGTGAAGTATTTCTGTACTGCGCAGGTAACACCCCGCTAAATTGATTTTCCAAAAATACTGAGCTGCATACGCAAGCACGCTCGGGTTGCACTGCATTTTCTTATATTTATCTCTTTCTAGGCCTGAGCAACCAGACAGTATCTTAGCCCACTCAGTCTCTCACTGAGTGTCACTGCCTTGATATTTCTTTCTTTTGTGCGACTATCTCCTCCTGGAAGATGAGTCGGCTTCAATGTAGGTTCTTGGGAATTTGGGTACAAAGCGGCGTCCCCAGCACCACTCGGCGTTTGTTCGAGTCAGCTTCTCTAGCCTTTGCACAACCAAGTGCGATCTTCAAGACAGCAGGGAGTTGCCAGAAAGAGGTGGTGTGCACCAACCAACCGTTCCAGGGTTTTCTCCCGAAGCCTTTCTCGCGATCGGGTATCCCACAAGGCAGCGGAGGCTGAAAATCAGGGTTTTCCTTCCCTTAGATGAAAAGCCATCCCAGGCTAACGAGCTCCATCTGCCCGAAGCAAACTGGTTTTCAGGCGCCAGTCACTGGCCCTCGCCCCTTCTCCTGTTGGTAGAAGCAGTTCCGCCGGGCTCGGGGAGCCACTCGTGCAGGCCAGAAGCTGGACTTGGTTGTCAGAGGCTATTTGAGACTCGTGCCATATGGGAGCATTTTATAAACAGTGGGAGCTTATCCCCACTGCCACCCCCGTCTATGACAAACTTTGGAACCTTGATCATACATACATCAGTTCAATCATGCGAAAATATGTTGTCTTTGTGTTTGTTGTATTTCTTATGGGACAAAAAGGTATTTGTTACACCCAATAGATTGTTTATCTATACAATACAATCATAACAAAAACGCGCAATCCTCCCATTGCAGTTATCTTTAGTTAGTTATTCTCTGTATAAAATCTCTTCAAGAGTTATTATTTAGTTAGATCCTCGTAATATGACATGCAAATCTATCTTTGTGTGTTTTGATTACTTCCGTAATGTACCACAGGTTATGTCGGAGTCGTCAACCGTAGCCAACGTGACATCGACGGTCGCAAAGATATCACATCCGCTCTGGCTGCCGAACGTCGATTTTTTCTTGGACATCCAAGCTATCGACAAATGGCTGATAGAATGGGAACGCCGTACTTGCAACAAGTCCTCAATCAGCAACTTACAAATCACATTCGAGAGGCCCTTCCAAACTTACGTAATCGGTTACAGACACAGTTGACCAACATGGAATCGGATGTCTCAAATTACCGAAATATCAAATCGGATGATCCCAACTACAAAACCACTATGCTTATGCGGTTAGTTTCAAATTGTCCATTCGTTTTTTGTGAAAACTTTCTACATGTAACTGGGAGTTTCAGCTACGCAGTTGAAATATATCCTTTTTACTCAATTGACGTAAACAGAGCAGCATATTTTGCATACATAGAGTGTGTATTTATGCATTCATGCATGAAATCCTAAGTCCCTAATCAGACGATACATCACAGTTCGTTTAACCGCACGTGAACCGATACGCTGTCTGGCTTTCCAGATCAGCTGGTATTGTAACTTTTTGCTTATGTTTACACTTGTTTTAATTGCGAAAGCTGTTCAGTATATTGTTCCCTCCTGGGGAACACCAAAAACCGAACCTATTGTTTATCTCCCAAGGCTAGAACAGAAGATTTATAGAGATTTTGCACCAAAAGTGCAGGTTATTCTTGGTTGCAGCTCCACCTTAGCATGTTGATAATGTTTTGGACACTCAGTCCCGTAGGGTCAGTGATTATCTTCGGATTCTTTAGTACGAATCAGTGGACATTATCGTGATTAATGACTGCATTACACCTGTAGCATAGACCAAATTTTGCAGCCATCAAGTAGTGTTGCACGTACGATTGCGTTGTACACTCGACCTTCAGTATGGAGTGAAACATTGCGTCGACGCCACAAATGGCGAAGGTTAACAAACGCTGCACAATCGCCAGCAGAGATACAACTGCTGCGGTATACAAAGCTGTCGACCAATTCAAGATTGACATCACATTGTTAGATTTTAAACAGAACCGCTGCAGTCCTGGGTGTTTTACACTTGTTAGGCGCAAAGCACATGCCATACTTTGAAGCTTCAAGTGTCAGGCGATCCAAGGGTCATCTCCCAGACGTGTCATGTCACCCACATACTCTAGATCGGTAGCTCTCTTACCCGGCAGAAGTTCAGCACTTGCGTCCGCCAGACCACCTAATGTTTCAATAGGACATCGTGGATCGCGAATTTAAAAAGTAACGGTGGGATAGGCCAGCACTGCTGCACCCCGCTGGAGATATTAAAGGAGGACGACAATTGTCCGTACGCTCGAACCCTGCCTGAGGTTTGAAAATATAATACGTTCAAGATCCAAACATTCTTCTCGGGCACTCCATGTCTCAGCAGACAGTTCCAAAGACTTTCGCGATCGATCGAATCGAATGCCGTTTGGATTTCAAAGAATACCACGATGGTTGGTCTAGGAAATGCGTGGCGTTGCTTCAGTAAATGACGGAGTATGAAGATTTGATCTATACATCCTCGATTCCGTCACCAGTTTCACCAGATACCATTGCGTCATCGTCAGTTTACAGGCGTAGATAGTATAGTCTGTGTAAGTTCGATGGATTAGACAATCGCGTAAATGAGCTAGAGTTATACTTGCGTGTTTCTGCCAAATAGCATACATCGACACCGAGGCTATCAAGTGTGCGAGCCAAGACTGCCTGTTGTCCGTTGCTACCTATAGTCCGTGCATTACACCACCTATTTTAACGGTACGTGCAGACAGAAGAACGCTCTGGAGGCTTTCGAAGCAAACGAATTATTTGAAGTGGCTAAATTTGGAAACCTTGATGAGCTGGCTGTACTTCTGTCAGGGCTACCCACAGAACTACAAAACGGTTACGAAAAAAGTTTGCTTGCAGTGTGAGATCATTGAAAGTATCGTAAGCGGAGATCGTGAGAGCACGGGATCTGTCATTTTTACATGTATTTTCATAATTGCTTTTGGTTGCCCAGGCCGAATTAGGGGTTGGCTTAGGAGACCACGCCCGGAGCCTTTAGCTAAAAAGCCTGAACCATAAGTCAGTGGGTTGAGATTGAGTTTGTCTAACCTCTATCCATCGGCCTTCCTGGCATGAGTAGCTCTTCTTGTACCAAAAGATACCATTCAGTATAGCTCAATGGGTCATGGAGATACACAAACCATCGCACCCCGTTAAGACCCAGTCTTGGCGCAACCATGAAAAAAGTCAAATCCTAAAAGATGAGGAAGGTTGGGACTTAAATCGCTACTGATTCTATTGACGAATAAGCACAAACCAATTGAGATAAGATGACTACACCTCGAATGGAACAAACATTCAATCAAGTTTCGTAATCGAGTAGAACGGCAGCGGCAGCTTCCTTGTGACTTTTACTGCCATGAACCATACCAAGCTCTTCGCGTCGCTCCACTTGACAACATACAAGGTTAACCTAACACCCCAAGAAGATGCTTTATCTAAGACAACTGAACACGGTTTCGAGGCGTTTCATGAAGCGTAACTAGCTACCGCGATATCTGATGGCGCCGACTTTGGAAAGGTTACTTTTTAATCTTATTATATTGATTCGCAACTGGTAACACCCTGGGGTCTCGTTTCCATTTTCTCTTATATCTGTCAAGGCCTGGGCAACCTGAAGGCATCATAGCCCATGTGCAGTCTATGACTCTGTGGCATTTTTCTTGGATCGGGCTTGTGATTTTATACATATATACGTACTGCACAGTTGCACAACCATATGCAAATATTGTGAATTTCGAAACCTTAATTTTTTACTTCATTACGGCGCTCGACAATGAATGTGTTCTATTTTTAATGTGACCGCAGCTTTATGCAACTGGAGTTTCAATTTATCGCGCAACGTCAAAGTATGATCTGCAAGATCCGGTTGCCTGGCACCATTAACCAGTAATTTTCGTTAAGCTGCTTGCAGTGTCACTTGTTCTTCTCCAACTTGTAGCTATCCTGTTACACTGCCTTGAATGTGCTCGGTGTGGAGATACTTTTTTTCCATGAAGTGGCATACATGAAATTACAAATCTGGATCCAAGCAAAGTGTCGCACAGTCGAAAACTGTACGTGGATTAAGATACTGTCCGGTGTGGTAAAAATGGTAACAGTTTTCTTGTGTCGTTTACCAAGGATTTTGCGGTACAACATTGGTCACCTCTGGTATATTTATTGACTTAAATTTTGAATCGTGATGTTTTGAAGGTTATTTTTTCCATCAGACTGGACAACGTCAGGTAATCAACCTGGACAACCTGACAGTATCTTCACCCACGTGCAGTCTGACCATGCGGCACTTTGCCTCAATCAGGCTTGTGCTTTTATACATACACACATCCATGCACGGATGTGCAATCGTGCAGTATTTCTGTGCTGTGCGGCTAACATCGTGCTCAATTGATTGGCCACCGGAGTCTCACTACTATTTCTATTTTCTTTCTATTTCTTTTGTCATGTCTGTCTAGGCCTGGGCAACCTGACAGTATCTCAGCCCACGTACAGTCTCTGACTGTGCGGCACTTTGCCTTAATCAGGCTTGTGTTTTCACATCACATCACATACATACATCAGCATACTTCACCCCCCCATCAACACATTTGATATAGTAAATATAAAACATTTCTGGAGTTAAGTAATGGGTCATGCAGTTAGATGAGTCACAATTGCTGTTTTGCGGTTAGTTGCGCAGAAATGGCTTCGTTATGATTTCAGACTCATGTGACTGGGATTTGATCGAATCATGTAGTAACCAGAAGTATATTCTGCGTATGGGCCAACACATCTATAACCATGAGTTTGATGATTAGGATCAGCTTCAAGTACTGTAGCTCTGCTTATAAATATCGCTCGATATCACCTGAACTGTCACGTGGTGTCGCTCAGCGGATCATTGTTGTAGCCGCAAACAACTTCTGCATGTTACTTTTGGTCTTGTAAAATTATACAATCTGAATTCTGTTCCACCTCGCTTTTCGTAGCCTCCATGCTATCACCGTTATCGACTTCATGTTTGCACAATTTAGCGGTCGGTCAAAATGCAAAGTGTTGTGTGAATCGAGTTTCTCTTTCGAGTCAGGAAATTGATTAGCATACGCCACAATAAGATGCAGTGTGACGTGCCTCGATTCGAGTAGGTCGCTAATTTCGCCATATATTTTGTCTAAGCAGTGATACGATTTTCTGATGGGGACAGTATACGCTTGTTATTATGTGTCCTGTAAATGCACAGTCTCGTCGTGTTTTCGTGCAGTTTTGGTTAGGCCCTAGTTGTGTTTTCTGACGACTGCGTTCTCGCGACGGCTTTGTCTTTTGAACCCCCTCGTCTTGGCTCACAGAACAACGCTTGTATTCCGAATCTTTTCTTTTCTGGAGTGCCGGCGTTATGCAGTACAATCAAGTTTGAAGAAAAAGAAGAAATGGAATAGAGAACAGCGCAGTATTGTTGTTCGCTGCTTGTTGATGTTCTTGTCTCCGATATCCTCTTGTCGCGCCATTTTAATTTTTGAACTGGTCGAATCAAGTGACTTTAACTTGGTTTTCTAGCTTCCACCACCATGACGAACCATTGGTTTCTGACTATTTGTTTTTGTTTACCGAACAGCCTAACTCGAACATTCGAAACAGAATTTGTCGGTGTCATACACGGCAATGACGGTGATGTGGATACCGAAACGTTGTCGGGGGGTGCAGAAATCGGACGGATATTCCACGAACGTTTCCCGTATGAATTGTTAAAGGTAAGTTGTATCTAGGCCCGTACGTTTGAGAGTTAACTACCTTAGCTAGCTTCCTTCGGGTCTGGGTCTCAGTATTCCGTTTCTGTATTTTCTCAAAGCTGTTCTACGCGAAACCTGTTGTTGATCGTTTTACCAATCGCATTCAGTGTGTTAGCCGCACTCTGATAATTTCGCTGTAAGAAGACTTCATTGCCATGTTCCTCTGTGAGGTGACTTCTCGGAGGTTTTGTTTCATCACAAGCCAACCCGATGGTGTTCCTGTTCATGACGACGTTCACGGTTAGTGGTGCTCCTGAATGTATTGGCTCTAGTTAAACACTGGTCCTTGTACGCTGACGGTTGAAGATTGTAAGGATCCCGTTTTTCGGGGCCCTCCCCATATCATATTGATCATTTTCCCTTGTTTGGCGTTGATTCACCCAACCAATCTCCTTTCCACAGATCCAATTTGACGAGGCCGCGATGCGGAGAGAAATTCGAATCGCCATTCAAAATATCCACGGTGTTCGGTAGGTCGCATTGCTAAACTCGCCCAGCTTTTTACTTGTGCATTTACACCCGAAGTTGTCGTGTAGGTTTACTGTTTTTCTGACAAATAAAGATTCTAACGCAACATTACTGTGATGGCGTTCTCTTGCTTTCATTTTCGTAAAATTAACCACCATCTGGTTATGCGAGCGAATGTTATCGATTATTAAATCATAATCATCAGAGCCCGCCGTACAACCATGAACAAGTAAAATCCTAAACGATAGAGAAAGGTGGGACTTTAATAGCTACGGATTCTACAGAAGAGTAGGCACAAACAAAATGAGATGAGTTGCCTACATCGCGAAAGGAACAGGCATTCAATCAATGTTCTTGGATGAGTAGAGCGACCTTAGCACGACAGCTTCCTTGCGGCTTCCACTGCCATGCATTAGGGCAAGCTTTCTTCGTCACTCCACTTGAGAACATGCATCGTTAAAAAAACACTTTCTTAGTGCAAGACCACAACTGACCACGGTTTCGGGACATAACCTGAAACGTTACTAACCACTGCGATATCTGATCGCGGGGACCCCAGTCAGGAAGACCTTATTGCGCCGACTTTGGAAAAGCTACTAGTTAGGGTTTTAGCTGCCGATGCCATGTGACAGTTTGGTCACCACGAGATTTACGCCAATCGGGATGCGGTGTCGCAAAAAGAATCCGTCCCGGAAGTCGGTGGTCTGTCAGCGGTACGCCGACGGCGTGATTGTTGATTAGCAGCCGTGAGCGCATCTGCCTGTGACACATACCGTCAATAATTACGTTGTCAAAATGCACAGAGCGACTTTAGCAAGACAGTTTCTTTGTTTCTCATTTTACAGTAAAGCGGACTACTAGCTAACAACCTCACATCACAAAGTTATGTCTGTTTTATTAATGGCCATCTGGTCACAAAATCAATCATGTGTCGTTTCAAACAATGAATATTTGCTTGTTTCGCGCTGAAATTGCACGCTGCGCTGCACCCATCTAACAAAACGTCCCCATCATCTCGGCTCACCATCACCATTTGTTCTGCATACGCGCACATGCACATATCCGTTGCATGCCGATCGATGCACTGTTGTGTCGCGGTTATTGGATCACTTGATAGACGTGTGGTGATGGCTCTGGTTTGGTGTGCTCTTCGCTCGGCACTATGTGGTTGGTGACGTATCCGTGAATTCCATCTGAACTCAAGGGGCTTTCAAGATGTCTGGTTCAGACTTTCCGAGTGCAGTTTTCTTTCCCCTCGCGCTAAAATCACCGGATTATCTGGAAGTCCGTCGAAGTGAATACCCGTCTTCACGATCTGTCTCTCATGGCACTTCACCTCGTCCTTATCGTTTTCTTGAGATAATTCAGTGACAGTAATGTATTTTCGTCTGTTTGCGTAACTATGGAACCATGAGACTAGTGACAGACAAACTGTCACGTACAGCATGACACACTATCGCATTTTCACATACAAATATCATCGTGATGCTACCCTTGATGGCAACGGATAGCTGAATCTTCGTTTCGCGATTATTGATCGTGTTCTTAGTTGCTTAACCAATCTTTTATATTGCTCTCTTGCAATTTTCTCGCACTCCTTGTCTTGATGAGACCCTGTGTCAAAATTGCTTCGCTCGCAAGTTCAATTTCCTATAAACGCATCTTGGAAATCTTAATGAAACAACACTTCTTGCGATCGACCTATTATTAATATTCTTGCCGATAAGTCCCATGACTGTGCGGCTTGTGATTCCATACTTGCATGCCCACTCCGCGCCGAACTAGCAAAATCTCAATCTTTTTCACGATCGAATTATATTATATTGCCATCTCGACCATCATCGTGCCTTCATCCCCTACGCCTTAAAATATCTCTGTCATCGAACAATTAAGAAAACATTTATCGGGTTTCTTGCATTAATCGTTAATGTAAAGCAGAATTTTCGAAAAAAGCTTCTTCAATTCTTCTTTTTATGGTCTGACACGAAAGTTCCCCTGTGAAATTCAATCCACCCGCATTAGATAACATTTTAACGCCACTATTTGTCACTTTTAGCTCAGGACTCTTCACTCCCGACAAAGCGTTCGATGCCCCCGTTCGCAAGTTGATCGAGAAGTTGCGGCCTCCTTGCATGAAGTGCGTCGATATGGTCGTTGAACGGTTGATGAATATTGTCCAAGATTGCGCGAAGCAGGTATGTGGTGCACACACAGACACACACGTGACCTCAATTTGTTTGCATCGAGGCATCACAATTGTCCGCGTGACCCTATGATCGGAATCAGGACACACGAACTTTGTGACTTTGTTCCGATACACTCCGGTGACATTCGCGGTCGCTTAATTGAACCAATTGCGCAATGGGGTCCAGTGTTGGTTCAATGATTCAATAGAATCAAACAACACGATACAAGCGTTGCTCCATCACATTGTTTAGACTGGCTGTGATCCGTTTGCTGGCGCTCCAAATCGCGATGACCGAGTTGGTAGCCTCTGTGTACTGTTCTGATACACTCCGGTGTGTACTAGCGGATGTCAATCTGTCAGATTGTTTCACTTTGCACGCCAAACTGTTGTTGGTGTCCCTACAAAGAATATCGAGCTCGTTGGTCGTTTGGTCTGTTTCTTTGGCGTGAAACTCGTTAATTCGACGTCGCAAGTCTCACTTGTCAGTTTGCTCAATCCTAGACAAATATCCGAGAGGGAACTGGCAGGCAGACTCTTGCATGTCTCCACGTGCAGCTCAGTATCATTGGCAAATCAATTTCACAACATTAACCTTTGCATACTGTAGTACTACACCATTGCACATCCTCGATGCCGTGAATTTCGCCTAAAAGAAATTTGACTCCTTTTGTTGGTAATTTTTTATTTCATTTCAAAATCA
>JACCGJ010000349.1:28494-43217 GCA_013407085.1 Atriophallophorus winterbourni | reverse complement strand
AGAGTATTAACAGCGTTGCACGCATAGAGCCAATATGCGGAAATCACGAGAAATCCGAATTTACTCGAATTATCGAATGCTGCTACGCAAGTGGGATATCCAGAAAGCTGACATCAAGGTGACTCCAACGTACGTTTAAGTTTATGAACAGTATATCCTGATAATCAGGAGCTCAAAATAATGCAACCCTCCGTGGATATAATCGGGAGTAGCAGTTCCAATTATCTCAATATAAATTAAACTTACCATTTTGTAGATTTAGATGGAGCACCATCCTTACTATCATACATTCAGCATCGGTGAACATGCATTTCTGTTACGCGTTGATCCACGTTTCTGATTGTTGTTGTTGTTGGCCTCCTCCGGTTGATGTCAATCACGGATGTACATTACAAACGCATGGTGGTTTTATGCGCCACCGTTTTTTCGACTGACAAAACAGTTCAATTCCGGGGGAGAAATCTCATCCGCAGCGCTCACAGCAACAGGCAGTACTTGGACGAACGATGTCAGTAGCACGCTGATGGCGTGATATACTTTTGACAGCCAGGAGCGGTATCGGCTTTTACCCAGCTTGCAGATGACGCTTTTTACAGTACCTTCAAATTGAGCGGTCACGAGCTAATTATTCTAAACTCCTAAGGTCTATGTCAAGATCTATTCATCTCTTTTGCAAATGGCTTTTTAGCGCAAGTGTGTCCTGTTCCTAATTTATAATCACTAGATCTTTTGGAATACCACCGTTTTCTATGTTGTACATGTGACGCAACCACCGTAAGATGTGCTGTTGACAATATCTTACACACATGGATAGACGCAGCCAAAAGTGATTAATGACAAAGATATGCAACCATTTTCTTGGATCAGAATTCGATCTAAATATCTTCAGGTTTCGCTGGCTTACTAAATCGTTCGTAAATAAAAGAATGATTATTTTCCCTATTACCAAAAGGTGATATTCATCTTCAGTGATATTTTGATCTTTCCATTACGATTGAACGCTATTTAATCAACTTTAGCGATAATATTGTTGAATGCATTTTTGATTCGATACTTTTTGAGCTGCTTAGCATCGACGTAGTTTATACTATGTGAATTTTAATTCATGTTATTCATTCACCACAATTTTCGCTCATGCACCCTAAGTCCGCCAGAAAGCTAAACAGTAATCGATACGGGTCCCAGGGTAAACCATTAAAATCGATCGAATCGTATTTGAATATTCGCGAGAGCTTGCTGGCACGTAAAGTGCATGTCGTATCTTGGCCATCAACGCAATTGAAGCCTGGTTCAAGTGTGATGTGATTAAACTGTGCAGAATGTGAGAAGCCTAAAACGCAATAATTAGACATTTATTGGGACTGATGTGGGCGCACAGTTGCAAAGTTTTAATTTAAATTTGTTGTGCTTTACGAGACAGCGTCTGAACTGCTTATTTTGGATTGGATTATCTTAGAATAAGGTTAAAAAATGTTTGCGTAACATGAATTAATAATTATGTTTTGTCATGGTGTTTCTCTTCTGCATAAATGCATTAACATCTAATAATCATATCCGTGCTGCGCGCAACATAAAAAGAAATAAGTATAGAAAAAAGTCGTATTTCACCTGACATACTTCAAACAAAAATTACCACTAATTTCAAAATATTATGCCGCTGGTAAGAATGGTTGTATAACAAATTAAACTGAACAATCTCTTGTAACATGCGATCGGACAGTATTCACGGAATTTCAGCCGCATGTGGCTCCATACCGAATGACGGAGCGTGCTTATTTGACGCGAAAGATAATACCTTGATGTGGGTATTTATATAAGATTGTTCTTAGCTAATTATTCTACAACCACGAGACTGACAACAATATGCCAGGAAAAAATCTAAACTTCCATTAGATTAGGGGGCAATTGGTTAGAGTATTTTGGGTGATTTCTCGCTTCCTAACGTAGTTTCGTCAGACCAAGTGATAATCAGATCAGGAAACGTTACTAATACCACCCTATGCACCACAGTTGCTTTGCCCAAGACTAATCAACTTCTGAAAAAACCTATGGGTTGCGTCACGCATGCAAAGTCACTAGGAGCTGACCTATTTGTCAATCAACTATATATATATATATATATAATGGAGATATGTGTAGATAAGTGTATTTTAACTCATGCCTCATCAATGTATATTTCGTGTAATCGGGTGAACATTTTTGGTTGCATAGTTATTTCTCACTTAATATTGCTTACATTTTTTAACTCTTTATTGCACTGGAAACTCATGCAAAACCCCAGTGTTACATTTGATGCTTATAGCCAAGAATCTAGTAAAAACAGCTTGTTTTAAGAACAGGTTTGATGCTGACATATTTAACCTATGTCAAGGTTCCGGTTAAACGTAATAGACGTTGAGAAAACGCAAGTTTACTCATGGTTAGTGAATGGCATGTGCAAATGTGCGCTCGCAGAATCCGAGAGAATGTGGACGTTACCAAATTTCTCGTTACCATTCCGCACACAATTTCATTCAGCATGATTAAAGTGCGGTCGCTGTTTATTATATCACATAAGTTTTATTGATGCGTTGTTATGTAAATATGATCATAAAATTTTATTGAGTCTACCCTGGATTTTTAAAATCAAATCAAGGTCAATGAACTTGGAAGCGTAAATCACACGATTGAAATATTATCATTATCGATTTTAACTCAAATCATGTGCGTGTTTGCTTATTTGCTCATACAAATAAATGTTGCGAGACACGTGCGATCCAACGTTGCGTACATTTGGTAAGTACAATACTACACGGTTGTAATCAGGATATAGAAACTCCACTTAATATCACGAGCAATAAAAATGATTTATAATGAAGAAAAGCTAAAATAGCTTAAGCTGTGATGCCGCATTTAATATAACCCTTTTCGCGATTCATTTGGCGGGAGTAAGAACAATCTTGCCCAGAGCAATATCTTAGTTGAATTTGATACGAATAAGCGGTTTTTAAACTGCTCTACGCGATTTAGTGTCATAGTCGGAATCATTCAATTCAATTCAATTCAATGATCTAAAAAGCACATGGATTTACAAACACGACAGAATAATAGGGAATTACGAATAACATAAGAAGAAAAAGGGATTTGTTTGCTCACTGATCAGTTCAGGAATCAGGTAAAAGTCCGTAGGGCAGAAACTGTTTTTGATCGGTGGGATGGCACCTGTAAATCCATGGTGTCAAGATGTATAGTTTACTTCGATGTATGAGTTCAAAGTTCAAAGCTGTAATGGTGTAGAATATAAAAGTTCAATGTTTGAATTGGTGGACATGAATTTGTCCAAGTTCGATTTGAATATATACAAATTGGGTGAATGTGCAACATTACAAGGTAGGGAGTTCCAAGTAAAACATACACGTACAGAATAAAATTAGCCTTGACAGTTCAGTCTCGAGTCGGGAGTAAGTACCGTGTAGTCCTTACTCCGGCTGGTTCCGCGTGGTAGTCTTGTGAATAGTTTAGTCAGGGGATAGTTGGGGGTATGCAGTATATTGAACATAGGAATCAAATCACCTTGACGACTTCCTAGGTCCAAGGTATTGAAGCATGTTTGGCTTACGTTTGTAACTTTATATTTACATTGTATCGTGGGGTGTGTCTGTGATGGAAATGTATGCAAATGAGCATCTGTTTTCGTGATAATGGGTTGATACCCTATCTACATATGTTTGGACACGTTTGTTAAGTCAAGTTGGTCGTACCAGCCTTATACAACAGTGGCATACAAGCGCTCTTTGTTTACCATTCCACCACTGTTTCAAGCGCATGTGGATCCTGTCTTACTGTTTATACCAAACAGCACAAAACAGTAGTGGGTTGTGTTTGTGTGATTGAAATGCATGCAAATGAGCACTTTTGCTCGTGGTTGTGGGTTTAACCCCATTATACATGTGTTTGGGCACATGTGATTAAGCAGGTTGGTCTTACTGGCCTTATCCAACCGTGGCATACAAGCGCAACTTGTTTTGTATATTGTATGTTTGCATGTATCAATTAAAATACTACATCGTGCTTTTTGCGAATAAATTTGGTTAATTTGTAAAAGGTATACGAGCTTACGTAACGGAAAATGTGTGGGACTGATCTATTATTCATTGAAATTTGAAAGCAAGCTGTAGAAACAGTTTTTTGGTAACGCTTCGCATCTGACACAAAAGCTTCGTCAGACCAAGGGTGATCACAAAATAATTTGACAGTATTGTGTAACCTGCGTTATGCGTAGTGACAGTCTGGACTAGAAATGAGAATTATCGTGCATAGGCGAATTCGAAGTGGTAGAAGCAATACTTGCAGAAACGTGAATGTAGCATCCGCCTACTGGGAGATTTTTGAAACTGGCTTCCTGTCTCCAAATATGCGGTTCTAGCTTTGGTAAGGGAATACCACACCACCAATTCAACTGTCGAAAAAATTTCAAATTTCGGATAAGATTTCTCTATAATTTTAAATCATATGAAATTATGCACATGGTGAACTGAGCTATGAACTTTTATATCAAATAAGCCAATTTTGGCACCAGTTAACCGACAGCCTTCTTAATGACTCAAAAAAAGCTCTCAGATGACAGTGTTTCGTAAATACACCGTTTGCAAAATTACTTTCACAAAATAACACAGCCAGAATTAGTGTGCTCCCTAACCGAATCGCGTGGATTACAATAGTAAACTAAGAATTATAGGCATTTTCATGTTCCTTTTGATATTTTCTATGTAAATTCAACATTGATTGGTTGTGCTTTCGCATATGTCTTAAATTATAATTTTTCTGTTGGTATTGAGGATTTATTAGAAGTAGTGAAGAAGAACAAGCGGAAGAAATTAGCTTAATTGGTGTACACAAATTTTAGCGATGCAATGAATTTAAAAACCAAATTAATGAAAAATGACATGCAAATCTTTAAAATTGAGATTCTAAGGCAGGTTTGAAGGCAACAGTCGCGTCTTTAAATCAAAAACATCGATTGATCTGTCAACCAGATAACGAGCTAGTTAAGAATGACTCAGTTTATCGGTTGTTACAAAGTAGGAGAATTATTTGTTGTACATGAGTGCCCACCATCGGATGAAATTGCTCTGATCAATCTGTCGCATTCGCAGAAAAGTTGATTCAGTGACTCCATGAAGCTGACCAATGGTATTCAAGATTCAAGATTTATGAAATAGCTATTAACTTTAGAATAACCAATAATAATAATAATCTAATTCAATAGGGCGAAGATAGTTTAATAATAGTTAGGGGCAAAATTTGGATTATCTCTCATATAATCGACAAGTTTCGATTTGAATATAGATAAACTGTTTGAGTTTACCAAATCGGCATGTAGGGAATTCCAAACAAAAAACACGCACCGAATAAAATTACCTGCGGAAGATCATTCAGTGAGCTCACATGAAATTCCTCGGTAATCCAGGTCTTTCGCTTCTGCTAAGCTGTTAATGGCTCTATTGATCGTAACAAAAAATAAAAGTAATTATGAAGGTGCTTTTCGTTGGGGAAGCAACGCTGTGAAAACGAGTTGCATTTAGAACGGAGAAAGCGAAGATCTCGATCGTTTAAGCCATCTGTTTCGTTTAATCAACACTCGGGTTACCAACTAGAATGTTCTTAGTATCTGTTCCACGTTTTTGGACCCGATGGCTCTCTTGGTGCCATCGCACTTACCATGAAGTTTATCCGTATCCAAAGATTTCACACGAAGAGTCATTTGCACATCTCACGGATGCTTCAATGAGGCAAAATGTAATTTGTTGGTCTTCTTCTAAAATTAAGATATATCCTCAAAACATGTCGTTATGGCATTTTAGATTCGTACTATACGCGTCAATAAAATTTTGTACGTTACCCAGTGAATTCGTCTCATCGTATACAATATTGAAGAGAATCAATGTTTTCTGGTAAAAAATCTATGATGCTATAAAAGACTTGGTTTTGAAAGCTTGATTCTTGAGACATCCATATGTACTTGGCGTATTCTTTGTATTACAAGCCAATTCGGTATTGTGATGTACCATTTAAGGAAGTTTGAGTCCGCTAACTTTGAATAGAATTTCTTACGTCAGCGGTGTGACGCAGTCTTGTGAATAGTACGCATTTCATATTAGCGCATCTAGCAATTTTGGCTTGATTGCGTGAGTAACTTGAACCAGTATGCGTATAAAAATAGCGCAGCTCTATTTTTATGAAATGACTTGGTGCTCATACAAAGGTTAAGTGATTTGTAACAACTGTGTTTTATTGGACCTAAAAACAATTGATCTTGTAATCTTTTGCGTTCACGCGGGCTAAGTGAACTGCTCTTGTGTACCATTGTACATGTCTTGGATAACTACCGATGTGGTACACGAATCCTTCGTGTACAACAGATTTTGCGGAATGTATTCAAACAGTCATCTAGGGCGTCTTTGCAGCTTTTATCGAATGGCAAACCAATGCGTAGTTCTGTACAAGCCAACCGATAATTCTCAGAACTCAGAACTCAGAAAGTTTTATGGTAAAAAAGCAGTCAGCATGACAATAAGCATGGGATGACAAATGGAATAAACAAAATATAAAATATTCCAAATCAATCATAATCACATACCGCATGGTTCGTCATAAACTTATTGAGTTTGGAAGCGAAAACCTCAACAGATTCCGAGCGTGTGATTTCTTCAGGCAAAATATTCTAAGTGAAACAAATTCTTGCCGAGAAAAATTGCGACGAATATCCAATCGAGAATGCGGAATGCTTAAAGCCTTTGAATGTGTTCGTGTTCGAGTGAGACCATTAGACTTTATCAAGTGTCTAAGGGGATGGTTTTCAGTATGCATGATTTTGAATGTCAACAAAAGGTCACTACGTATCCGTCGTTGGGTAAAATCGTGTAGGTTCAGTTTTAACATTTGCTCATTCAAAGGAAAGTTTCTGTACCGGAAGACCAACTTTGTAGCACGATGATAAATCCTGTCGAGTAGTTCGATATCCATCCTCAGCCATGGTACCCAGGCTTGGATGGAATATTCCATAACAGGACGTATATACGTATTAATTACATGGGGTAGGGTTTCGGGCGTAAAAATCCTGAATATTCTTTTCAGAAGACTCAAGATACGGCAAGATTTATTGTACACCATCCGGCAATGATGTCCAGGCTTAAGGTTAAACGAAACCCAGATACCGAGATCTTTTTCTGCTGTTGTCCATACGAGATCTTGCGTGGCAAGCTGATACGTGTGGTGCAGAGATTTTCCAAGCTGCCGCATTTTACATTTCGCAGGGTTAAATGGTAACTCATTTAACTGAGACCAACGAAATAAGGTGCACAGGTGAAAAGCCTATGTGAGCCCTACGGTTATGCAAAAGCATTTACGAATCCTAAACGTTAACAAACTCTCAGTGGAAGACGGAATAACACCGGATATTCTGAAGTCTTGTGAGCTGCTCACTGTGATTTATTTAAATACACAGTTCATTCGGGAATAGTACAAGCAGAATTAAAACCTTGCGTTATTACACTAATCTTTAAAGTTGTTAGTCGTTCGGATCGGCTAATTACCGCTCTTCGACAATCTATTCAGTGGTTTCCAAAGTATTAAAACGTCTTTTGTGTAAAAGTTGTGTCATGCACCTCAAGAGTCATGAAGTTCTTCCTCAGGAGTTCAAAAGACATATTTATGCTTGACTAACTTGCACGCGATTAGAAGCAAGCATAAGATCAAAACGGTTGCATACATGCAGGTTACTTGGACACATATTAGGCTTTCGATGGTGCTGATCATATTTTACTACTTCAGACGCTGCAAGATGTTGGTGTCACTTGAAATCTACTTGATGTGGTAACAAGTTACCTGTGTGAACGCAAAATGAAAGTTTCTATAGTTGGCGAAATTTCCCGAACTGTTGGAGTAACAAGCTTCATTCCACAAGTTTCAGTACTCGTTCCAATACTGTTCTCAATATTTTCGCCGATGATGTAAAAATTTGGATGAAAATCAACTCTGTTGAGGATAACCTAGTTTTACAAGCAGACACTAAATAAGCTGCACAAGTGGTCCATTCAAAACAAGCTGGCCTTTAATATTCGCAACTGCAATATGTTGGAAGTTTGAAAACCATTCGCATTCTCGTACGCACTTGAATGGGGTACGTCAGAGATCTGAATAATGATACACAACAGTTTAACTTCACATGCTAAACAGCATGCGATGAATAAAGTAATATAACTGAAGATGCGGCCCTCGATATGCTCACCAATTTAAAATAAAGCGGGGCATCCAGCCTTGCAAGGGTCAAGTCAATAGCAATAAACAACTGTGTGCCATGGATCGCTAAACCGAGCTATTGCTACCATTCAATAATGAATCTTTTCTTTGTCTTACAGTCGCGAGGATCAATTCATAATTTTTCTACGAGTATATCCATTTTTGTAACTATATTTTGACCTTGTGGATATTTTAAAGTTAATCGCTTTGATCATAAATTGTAGCTTAAAATAAACCTTCAATTCTGTAACGCAAGCAGCCGATTGAGTGCCTTGGTACCATTTCGTGTTTGCATTACACTTTAAAGCGACGTTGAAGAAGCCAGAGTGTCCTAGTGAGTGCACCGGAAATCCAGATAATATTTAAATGAAATATAATCGTTCAATATCTCGCGCTAGTGATTTTAATAATCCATTATTATTTTCGAAACCCACTTTCACGAAACGATGAACGCGACTGAGCATCGAGGTTTCCGTAAATCACATGATATTTCTTTCCTTATGGCGCCTTATGTACCAATCGGTTGAGTGAAAATCTTTTCATAAATAGGAAGCAGTCTTCATAGTCTTATCCCGCAAAACATTCAGATCGATTAAGAATAAAAATTACCCATTGAATTTCGACATCTCATTATTTTCATTACCTTAGTGATCAATAACATCAGTTCCCTTCTTTTGCGACCGAAGTGCATTCTAACTCACCAAACTTACTTTCTGGCACATGCTTTTTTCATAACGCATCGGACAGCCCGCACCAGGCCCCCATTATTTGATTAAATCAAGTAACTACCTGGGCATCCAAACGTCTAGCCCAATACGACAGCCCTCAATTTTCGATCCAATCATGGTGCGTTGTCTCAAGGTCGCTCACATTTGAAGGTCGTATGCGATCTACCAATCGTAAACAACATATTCAACCACGCTGTGGCTTGCCCGGTAAGCGATGCATTGTGTTTAACGTTTCAGCTGCGTCTGCAGAGAGGTCATTACGTGAAAGTCATCGTGCTTTTGCTTGATTTAGTGGACTAATTACTTTGTATTCGGTCGCTGTGGGTTGCTAACAACAACCTGAATTATGGTAAGTCATTAAAGAATAAATTGCAGCATTTTTCTTATATATTGTAACTTGGGTTTTGCCTTAACGTTTTGCAATTAGTACACCTAAAATCCGGGCATACAGCGAAGAGCTTTTGTGTCATAATACATCTAATCTTGATTCTGCTGATTAAAAAATAAGTCGGCTAGGCTAATGTCTCACTATTTCTTCTCTTTTATTTATTACTGCCTATATCATATAATGTGTAATGATATGCCTGTGCAGCTTATTTGATGCTAATCGTTTCGAGTGTTTTAATGTGCACGCTATCCGTTTGTTTGGCACTATTTCAGCGTCATGTAAGTCTCTTTGGTCAAAGAAATTCGGTCCACTCCATTCAAAGATTCTGCTGACTAACCTACATATTTAGCTCAGCCGATGTTACTCTCAGCTTGATCGTGTCTAGACAAACAAAATTATAAGAATCGACATTAAGGGCACAGAAAATTTGCAGTTTTATTGCGTGATATTGCGATTCAATTCTAGGAATGTCTTACCCGAATCCTTGCTATTCCCATGTGAGAAACGGGTATTAGAGAGTTGAAAAAGCTATTACAGCAGCCCAACACCTATCCATTGGCTAAAATCCGCCACCAAACCGTAGCTAACCACCCATATTCTGGATCTTAGCAGCTTAATAATGAATACTCAACTGATTTGCGCCGCTGCTTTACAGACGAACCACAATGAATTTTACACCACCACGTCGTGCTTTCGAAATTCGCATGTGGATCCATCCTTGATTCCAACTAACATTCAAGTGATTTTATCATCTGCATCGACATTACATCGTCGACAAATTCCAGCACTCATCAGAATTTTAGTTTGTTGTATTAAGACATCTAATTCTATTGGTGACAGCCATAGAGATACCATTCTGTTTGAATGTCTGCCTTATTTTGTGGGGTGTCAATTGGAATGATACATTATGATTAAAATGGCAAGTAAGCTGTCGTGTTAATGTCGTTCTACTGATTCATTGAACTCGAATGAATGCAGTTTTAACCCTTTGTCTACGGCAATCGGATATACGTATTTTATGATATTTTTGTGTTATTTTGCTTAATTATGGCATAAATAAAACATGATTAATTTTCATGGATCAGATGCCGGACGCCGCCTGACAAGTGCACTCCGATGGTGACTAAAGGTACCGACGGGAGCTACTGAGCAATCGACTGCTTGTTTGAGGTGGTAACTAGAGTTACCATCAGTAGACAAAGGGTTAATTCGATGTCTGCGCATCTCATATCACTGCCCTTATTCTTATTGTTCGATAGATTCTGTTTATTTAAGTCACACCATTAAACTTTTTTAAGATTTTATTGTTTCTTGGTTGTATGGCAGTTGAGCACTTAAGACATTTGAACTGTTAGATGCCATCCTTGATGATGGGGACTATTTTGACGGTGCAACTTCATACATCGTCGATTTTATTTAGCATGCGAAAGTACTTACCTTTTCCACTGTTTCAAGGCTCACTGAACCTGATCTTACTGTCTCCACCTGATGACGGCAAACAGCCAGAAACCGTTAGCTGTGTGTAAGGGATGGGGGTGTGAGCACCACAATACATCGTTACTTACCTTTTCATTAGGTTTTCGTGCGTGATTTGAATACACCTACAGACATCCTCCAATAATGTGTTCATTATGCCTTAATCATTTTCACCAACAGCTGCCAACTTTCGATTGCTGATGGATTGCCATCAACCGATTAGTCATTTGGTTCGAGTGGAGGAAGAATTAGAGGTTGTAATGACCAATCCTCCGGGAACAGTAAGGAATTCCCAATGTGATACGAAATGCTCAAAAAGTTAGTGTTGCCGGTAGATGTATTATTTTATTCATTTGCCCTCACACACTTCATGCTGGTTGACTCAAAACATTGAAACAGTTCAAGTTTACGTTCATCAGCACCTATAGAAATAACTATAAGTCTCTAAACATTAGAACGTGTCTTATAAAGGCCTATTGCCAAAACTCTACGTTTCTACTTTCGTTTTATTTATAAATCACGAACAATCTTTCTGCCGAAGCCATTGCGAAACTTCATCGGTGCTATTATACTCAACTTTTACATTAGAAAAACGCGTTCTGATATTTGGTAGTTCTGAATCAAACGGTGTGACGTTATCGACCATTTATGACGGTCTATCGATTTTTAGGCCATAATGACTATTGCAGGAGATACACACGACATAAAATGGTTTGGATGTTCGTACTCAATGACCACATATGCGAACTTGAGCAGTGTTGCCTCGTCTAACTTTTCCCGAATTCCCAGCTGCGTAATTATTGAATTTAAATTTATCATTTTTGTGTCCGAATTTACGGAAGCCTTGTATTGCAATCGCTCACGAATAGTGATAAATGGCGAAATCGTTAAATCACGACAGTATCGCCTGAGCTACGTTTAAAAGCACACACACGTTTCATTCAAAGTGTGGCCGACATTTGAAGTAACATTGCTATGTGCATCTTAAGCAAGTACACATCAACTCATTAGAAACCGGAATTGTTTATCTGTCTGCTTTTAAAAGTTTCGAGCAAAACAATTCCGCATTCATTCAAGTAGAAAACCTGGTGCATGTCGTGTGGAGTTCTTAGGCTCGAGCTAAATAAACCTTGTTCGAACAAAGTAATTTTGATGATGGTGTGATAAATCAGACTGGTTTTCCTTGAACATTAGAATGCAAATATTTTTCGTCTCTTTCAAGGTCAACTATACAGTACAATGCGATCTCAACTAGCCGAAGTGGCAACGGGGAAAATAAATTTTGTGATGGTTGGAAAAGTTTACACGTTCTATAGCGGGTTTCTGAGTTGTTAGTCATCTTTATGGAAACTTGTTGAGCTAAACACGCACATTGTGATTATATTACTTTTGTTAGAAGCTCGCTTTTTGATGGGGAACAATTCTTTCACCCGAAAATGAGAAGGATTTTTGCGACTTCCAGATCTGTTTTTTTAGAATCTGTATTCCTCACAACTGCTGGATATTAAAACGAAAACCACTGCTAATGCCTCTTCGAACTGACGCAGTAATTCTCCGTAAACTTGGAAAGCATTACACTTTTCACCGTCGGATGTTGGTGGTTAAATACCAGTAGATTTTGCCCGACCTTCAAAAATATCAGCTGATTTCTGTTGAAAAATATTTTTGCATTTTTAGAATCTAGACTGAATTCAGATACTGGCGATCCTCCAAACAAGCATGGCCCAATTGATGGTATTTACGTACAGTCTAGTCGTGTCAATCGCCAGCTGTCACTGCCATTAGGTAATCCTGTGAATACGAATTTGAACGTGAGTTGTGATTCTCATTTTTATTACTGTCGTGAGAATATCAACATCAATTTTGTGTTTTTATGCGCAGTTTCATATACCACCCCCGCCTATTCATCTGGTTATTACGCAGATACTCGTGTTTTATTGATCGTTATTCGACACCCACATGATCAAATCAGATGCTGTGTTTGACCACACAAACTATTACACTAGCTGAGTTATTACACGTGTTTGCCTACAACGAACTAACCGATGCATGTTTTCAAACTTGTATTATTAGACTGTGAATTTAGGAAGTTGGTCGCGGACCCTTGGTGAAAGTGAGCTTGCTAATTTCGCTATACTTGTTGCAGTTACATTCATGCTTTTTGTTTGTGTATTTGGATCCAAACCGAATACATAGAGATTCTCAAAGTAACATTAAAACGCAGACAGGTTTGGATTTCCTCTATGAGAGCATAATGTCGTTTCGTCGAGTGCAGTAGAAAAAGAAAAAGAAAAAGGCTTAACTATATACACCGATTTTGAGCGATTAGACTAATTTTCCCAACAAAAATATTCACTTAAACATTAGTTGGGCGATGGTTTATTGAGGTATACAAATAGTCAGTCAGGTCTTGAGACTCAGAACACCCTTTGATTGGTCATGGTCAGATACCAAGTGAATTGAACGCGAGAGAAAGATAAGCTTCAAGTGAAAGTGAACAAGTCCTAACGCAGTGTTTATGCACTATCTTTTTTAATCTGTCACTTGGATATGTCCACGAACAATCATATCTCGAATCGAAATTAGTGCAACAACCCTAATTCCTCTCCTGATTAATAAGATTGCCTTGTAAAAAGACCGTGCACCAAGGAACATAGAAATAATGCAGGAAAAAACAAAAGAGCCTCACCAGATCAAGCGAGACAAATAGGAAACCAAGGCATTGAGCGAATACGGGTAAACATTCAAGAATTATAGGCAGTCCTGTTGTGATAGTTGTGAGACTTGAATTTACCATATATTTCCAACTCCGGTAGAGCCTTGCATTACTCACTACCAATGTTGGAGAATGCCATCTGGCTGCATTTATGAAAGTCAGCTTTAATAATAAGTGCCGTTGACAGCTCGTTGTAACCGTTAATTCCAATTCCGTTATGGTCGACGTTTTTATGCTAAACGATTGCCACGGCAATATAGTCGTATTCAATAAAAACAATATTAAATATAAACGTTCCTATTCATGACCATTCGCGAGACCAAAGTCTGGTGTATATGGACTTCGACTTATCGAGATGTTGACCTCAAGGAAATTCTTTTTTCACGCAGGTAACCGAGCGACGACGTCGTAGCAGTCCTACCGATTTCCGCGCTTTCACCAATCGCCCAGCGAACACGAGCTCTCCCGCTAGCGTGAAATACGCCATGCGGAACAGGTATCGATCCAGCACGAATGGCACAGAAGTTGCGCCGCGACCCGTTCCCGGGAGTGCTCATCCTTCGCCCATATGTTTGGAACCGATCCCACAAGGTCAAGAATTAAATACGAACAATTGTACTCAAACCGGCTCTGCGGCAAACTTTAGTGGTAAGCGCTCGGTGCATCGTTGTTCAGTTGAGCGGCATTCCTAGAGATTCACGCCAATGCTTGGTAGTTGTAAATTCTGGTGGATTATTGTATTTTGTAAATTTCTCTAATGCAGGAATAGAAGGAACATTTCATCAATCTCGCAATAACTGTTTGTTCGCGAAGCTCTGAATAAAGTAGTTAGGCATATCTAGACGACTACATATAGAGTTTCTAGGACTCCCTTGTTTTTTCTATCAATTTTTTTCTATCAAATCTTGTGACCGCCTTCCATATATCCACCTCATTCAGGAAGTCTGGCTTTTGGGTAGACTGCTTCTACGGCACAAACACATTGATCAATTATGTATGAGGCATATGAGGCTTCAGGCATGTGGATCATATTCGTACTGTTTCTGGCTGTTGAGTGCGAAACCGATCGTGTTGAGTGTGTGTGTGTGATGGAAAACGCGTGCAATTATGGATATGGTATTATTATTATATATTA
>JACCGJ010000349.1:5561-27494 GCA_013407085.1 Atriophallophorus winterbourni | reverse complement strand
CGGAATATTTGCCTAATCTTGTAGTCAAGTATAGTGAAGCGAAATAGTCGTTAGGATGATGGTAGTGAAAAACGCATGGTTGCTGGCGTTCTGTTGTTGCTCTACTTCTTCACGAAAGTTGATTGAAGGCCTGTTCCATCATCCTTATTCCGATTTGTTAGTGCTCACTCTTTAAAAGAGTCCCTAGCTATTAAAGTCTCACACTTCTCCATATTTTAGGATTATTTTACCATGGTTGTATAATTGGTTACACTGTCTATGATCATGATGATGGCGAATATCATCCTGGAAAATTTGAAACCGTAGTGAACGACTCTTTAAATTTTCCTCATTCTATCGTTGTTTTTATAAAACACCTACACTCATTTCCCGACAATGTGTAGCAATCAGCAGCAGCACATTGCCGAATTTCAAATGTTATTAACATAGCAGTCGTAATCACAGCAAATCACTAACCTTTTATAGCACAACTCGTTTTCGAACGGATTTTTTGTTTTTGTTTCGTTAAGTTGATGTTTGATATTGAAGCGAATACTTGTAGCTCGGGGATTGGATGTTGTTCGTTCTGTGTTCGCTGAGCTGGCATTGTAGCAGCAGGACGTTTCGTCATCAAGCTAGATGACATCGTCAGCTGAGCTACTTGCAAAGTGTTCGTAATAGTCGTGTTTTCTGATTGTTATACGCTGACCGTTCTGTTTCTTTCCTCGTATTTTGATTGTTCTCAAGGTCACACGACTTAATGTTCGGTTTCTCATTGGCACATACAAGTTGATGTTTTTTCCACTACTTTCTTAGTGGAACTTGCGGCGGACAAGCAAACGGGAAATGTAACTCCATGCTGTGCCTGTCGGATTGAAGATGGCAATGGATGGGCGGAAAAGCTTGATTACATGTCTGACACCAAGAATGGCTACGTGAGTGCCTCCTTGTTCATTTCGTCACATTAAGCTAATCCTCGATAAACCAAGCAACTGTGCTTGATTAACATCATTTTTGTCGTGGTAACGTGATTTCCTCGTGATACTTCTGCATCATTTTAGCTAGATTGATATTTTGACATACATTTCGCGCTGAGACTGAAACCTAGGCTGCTATGATGATTTGGGACCTATGTTTTTTGTTTTCCAATCACTAGCGCGTCGGTAAATTAAACGGGATCATGAGAATTTGCTTACACTAACTCTCCTAATCGTTTCATCGAGACTTACGACACTTATCACAATCTCAGTCATTGACTTTACAACAAAAGCTGGTATAAGTGTTGAGTGCAGTTGGGTGAATTAGCGAGAACAGTCTGCTCTAAGTGTTGCTTCCTCGAGATAATAGCCAAGAAATATTTAACAATGGATCGAATTGACGCCTCTGGGTGTTACATACTACCTGCGTGAGAAACCTTATTAAATCTCACATAGCGTTCAGCCGTGCTCTGCGACAATTTGCCTGACTCCAGACTTGACGGCTACACGTTATACATTGGGTTCCAGTTGTGTTTCGGACTAAACTTCTGCATTGTAGAAGAGCTGATTGATAGAATCTCGGAGCTCAAGCCATCGAGCCATAGCTGATAGCCTCTGACATAAGTGGCTTGTAGCATAAATGAGTCATTCGTTCTCGGAAACGATAACCCGCATTCGTGAACGCAACTGAAAGGATAGGATAGGATATTTATCGATTACAGCCACATTTCGACTTGCTCTAAATCAGCGAATCTCTCGTGGATATCTTTCTGTTTGCTAACGTCGCTGCTTTTAATCTGAGCATTTCAAGAGGTGAGTCCATAAGTAAGGTGGGCGCGGAAAAGCCTAAGTACAGACAGCTTTTAAATTAGTTTTCAAAGGTTATTGGAGATGATCACTTCGGCGTCGGCAATGCGTGACTGCAAATCGCAAACTTCCGTGGCTCCACTCTTTAGAACTTGTACAGCAGCATGTTTCGACTATTGTTTCTGCTGTTCCGCGAGCTGTATGTTCATCATTTAGCGATACACTTAACAGTTTTTCTCCATTTTCATTGACGCTTTCTCGTAACAGACCAACTGCTTCGCTGCTAGTGTGAGTGGTATATCATCCAGATCAAAACATAATGATCAAATGTTGCGAGTATTGTTCTCACTGACAGGAGAACGGACGAAAGCAGGTTACTGACGCCGTAATTCTAGTTTGCTCTTGGCAAATGAACCACGTTAACCAATGACGACAATCTATCTAGTGGAGTAGAAACTCTAGCTGCCTTGTTCGGTACCAGCTAACAGAGTCTGGTAGACCACCTCTTTCTGGCAACTCCGTGCTGCCTTGCAGGTCGCACTTGGTTGTGCAAAGGCTAGATAAGCTGACTCGAACAATCGCCGAGTGGTGCTGGGGACGCCGCTTTGTACCCAAATTCCCAAGAATCTTCTTTGAAGCCGACTCATCCTCCAGAAGGAGATAGTCGCACAAAGTAAAGCAAAGTGAGTAGAAAACCAGCTTACAGCTTCAAGAGAAGACTCCTGCTGGTGGATAACTAGGGACACAGCTGTCTTTCTTCAGCTACCTACCGCCTATTTGGTTGTACCTGCATAAGCAAATGTCAGAGAGTCACAGTCTAGGGAAACTTCATTGCAATCCAACATAATCGGAACATAAATGAAACCGTCTAATCTGCCCGTGAGGTCAGAGGTTAAGGCGATGTACAAGTTCCGCAAATTCATCACGCGATCTTTCGACGTCACGGGGTTTCCCTATGACAAGTTTAACTGTCAATCATTTGTGGAAAACCATCGGGCCACGAATAGCTCTAATTCTCTATTCTGTGTGGCATTTGCTTACTGTGTCCAACTACCCTAAAATTGTCTTGCCAGATGATCATCTCCAATGTTGAACTTTCAAGTGTTTATAGATGTTTCGAGTTGACCTCCTTCGATCAATGTCGACCACGGATGTACACCTTAAATGCTTGTCTATTCCATACGCCAGAGCGTTTTAAATAAATAAACAATCCGCTTCTGAAGGAAGTATCTCAGTTCACAGCAATCAACGATACTCGGCCGATCGACAGCATTTGCACACAGTTCCAGAGTATCACACAAAATGAGCTGTATCTCATCTCTAGACAAGTTAATTTCCCGTTTATTACAGCCTCTGTCTATAACGTGGATTATTAATTAGATGCGCTTGACTGCTTTTTCATCGTCAATCCATGAAGGCCATTATTTATCATTCATCTGTTTATTGCTCATTTGTCTGAGCGCAGCATGCATAATACTCACGGTACTTACGTGATTGATGTTTGGGATAACTTTGCGCGTTGCGTCTTAACGACTCGAATTAAGCAAATTTTCGATGGGTGCCTTCATTACTCCTTCAAACCACACGGTACAACCATTGCTAATATCAACAAAGAATAAATATGCTAAGATGATTCTCATCGAAAAGGTATTTTTGCGAGGATTTTACTGTACAGAGGTCAAACCTGTACGCTGAGAAAGAAATAAGTAAGACGTTTGTGGGCATTTAACAACCACTGTCCCCGCATCGTCGCTGGAGTTACTTGCCACAGTCGGATACGCAACGCAACTTTCCCTAGTACAATCTGTTTAGGTTTATTAAAACAAGTTAACATACACAGACTTCGCTGGTTAGGCAACGTATGACGAATGAGAAATCATCATTTTCCTAACGTGGTGTTGTTTGCCACTTATAACTCGGAATGTTGTCGATGTGACTGTGGTCTGATTCTGGATATGTGGTGAATTAACGTGAAAACAAATTTTCTAAAAGGTTTAAATGTGACAGTGTTTAAAGCCGGACGCCTTACTCCATAATCGTGCATTCTGCTGTTGGGTCACCGCGACTTTTTTTACTAGTTCCCGTTCAATTTTGAAGGTCATACCCGCGGGATCACGTGACGTGATACGAACATCGTTTTTAAGCATTTTCCGAGAGATTAATCTTCCCACTGGACACGACTACAACGTCACAGCTTTCATTTAAAGATAAACAAGCAACTTTTTGACTTGTGCAATACCAGGTTTCGATTTTAAAAAAGTGGTTTCCGTAATCGATTTCGACATGTGCATTGGATACATAAATTTTATTGGTGTTAGATAAAAATCTTTCATTCTTACGTTGATTTGAAGTCCACGTGGTTTTGTTTGATTTTTGTTCAATCTGAATTTTATAAAAAAAAGAGATTTCAGCTGTCAAATCTCCTTTACACACGTATTTGTACCGCAAGTGTGGCTTCTCCAAATTCGACTTCTTGGTTTCAACTCACCATAGAGCTCATTTCTGGAATTTTACTGCTTTTGTCTTGTCTGAGCCGGTTTAGCCTGACTGTATCTAAGCTCACTTGCAGTTTAAGGACTGTGAGGTATGGTATGGTATGGTATGAAAGCACAAGCCTGATCCAGGCAAAGTGCCACACAGTCACAGACTGCAAGTGGGCTAAGATACTGTCAGGTTGCCCATGCCTAAACAGATATGAGGAGGAACAAAAACAGGAAATGGTAGTGAGACTCCAGCCTGTTTCAGCATGCATCTCGCTACCTTTGGCCAATCAATTTAGCACGGTGTTAGCAGAACAGCACGACTACTGCACGATTGCACATTCGTGCAGGACTGTGAGGTACTTTGCCTGGAGCTTGTTGTTGTTGTTGCTGGCCTCCTTCGATCGATGTCCACCATGGATATGCATCATAAGCGCCTGTTGGTTTCATGCTCCGCAGCTTTTCGAATGACTAAACAGTCTAAATTCGGGAGGAACGATATATCTTACAGAGCTCACTGCGATATGCAGTGTTCGGTCAATCGGTGTCAGCTACACGCTTGAGGTGTGATCTACGATCATCAGTTGAATACGGTATCTGCTGTTCCATAGGTTGGAGAATTACTGAAATAATTTTTGTAGCGGTAAATATTGCGGCTAATTTCAGTGCTATGCAGCATGCTGAAGCAAGCTGGAGTTGCACTGCCATTTTAGGTTTAATTTCTCATATCTGTCTAGACCTGGACAAAATGCACTATTGTGGCCTACGTACAGTCTATGACTGCGGCATTTTGGCTGGATCAGGCTCGTGATTTTACACATACATATTAATTAAGAGCTGATCGCCTTTAGTTTTTCCGTGTTGAGGAAATCGACCATTTTTTCCCGGGCTGCTTGATAACAAATAAGATTGAAGCGCTTCAGATTTGAGCATCTTCTAGAGACGATGGTTACGATAATGAACTTTGTCGATTAGCAGATTTGGCTGCTGCTTCCACACTTTCGCTTCTAATGGTATATGTTCCAACAAAGTAAAGTTTTCAAATTGAATAGTGATTTGCAAATTAATAAGAATCAACGAACAGTCCTTAATAATTGGCTCTGGCATTTGACGACAAATTGTCATTGCTTTTAATAATGTGAACATGCAAGCGAAACATTTGCTTAACTTCCAAATGGTTAAAACCATTATACGATCACAAGATCATTACAAGTCTAGTGTTTATTGCACATGCCACCACGGCACTTTCCTATAGAACGACGTGAGTTATTTTCAACCAAAAGCTGTTATCACAAGCGCAATCTCAACAAAAGACCGATTCTAATTTTGTTATCTCGTGTAAGCTCAGTCGACTGGTTTAGGCCTTGGTGAGCATTGAGCGCTTGTATGTTAGCTATCGGTTTAGTGCGTACATTCAAAAAGGCAAAGGTTGTTTCTCTATCTGGACTGCTCTGTAATGTTGCAACTTTCAGTATACTACATGCCTACCAAGGTTCATTGAAATTAGTTCGATAGCACCCAGGGAGGACACATACTGCACAAACTAAAGATTTATCTTCGACATTCATTACGCATCATCCGTGAATTGAAAATCATTTGTCCAGCAGGCTTCACGAACCCCGTTCTGCGTACGCGTCAAAGTCCGACTAAATTACTGACTATTTTTCAAAAATTCCTCGTCAATTTGCATGCAAGAACTTCCTCCCAATCCAAGCTGTTCACCGATTCATAGAGTTCAGGGAATGCTGTAATAATCTACAGGTGTTAACTACCGTGCGCAGGTTTGGGAGGCATTTTACAAGAGTTATTAATCATGGCGCCTCGCGTGATTATTGCTCTCAACCATTACATTAACAGACCTCATTGACAAGTCCAGTAAAGATATTGTATTGATAATCCTACCAAGAAAGCAACACTGAAATCATTGCACTACCAGCCTCATAATGCTCGCTTCCACTCCGGGATTTGACGATTGCTCTGCTTCACCAACCGAATCGCCATAAACTTGAGCCGATTGTGGTAGAGCGTGGTTCTCGAGAGGTTTGTAGTTCAAATTAAGTTGCTATTGCACCTTATAGAAATATGCCTGACTCTCATTTCCCACCGTAATCATTTATGAAACGTGTCCTGACCTTAGTGCGAGAAATAATTTTTCCAGCGTCCATTGATTGAAAGCTTTACCTAGGGGTGACCGTCGTTCACTAGGGCTACGCAGTTTGATAATAAAATGAAAATGATACTGTGGTTTAGACCTTTTCGCTGATAGACCTTACGCTCGGATTTCAGTTCCCACACAAACATAACACCGGTTCCAACGAACCAAACGATTCGGACCGCCACCACTCTCGAGGTCAATCCCACATACCCGGATCACAATGGGCAAAAGATTTTATCGGCCGTTTGCGATCCAACTCCAGCCTGGAACATGCCGAGTATCGACAATCGGAACATAGCAGACGCCCGGTAACATCGAAGCAAGATTTCCATCCGACGAACACGGACGGTATCGATCCTAAGCGGTTGCCCAAGACCAGTGGTCCCGCGAGTAATTGCCTGCAATTTGCCAAGAAACCGTTCAATCTGGCCCAATCCCCATCGTGCTCCACTCCGATCCCGGTGGCGAACAATCGACACGCGTTGATGCAAACTGCGGCGATGGCTTCGTCCTCGGTGCACTCGAAAAACAGGCACACCAGAGTTCGTTGGGTAAGCAAAAACTCCATTTTCGTGCCATACTCATTTTTTCCTTTTTCACTACATGAATGAAAAGCCATGGTTACTTTAGACATAACAGCATGATATTAGCGAGGCCAGCGAGCTTCCGGGTTTTCTGCACTTTGTTTGTACTCCGATTGTAGTCATCGGCATGTTCGTTGAAAACAATCAGCGTCCTTCGGCCGATGCTAATCCCAGATGTAATTACTTACTTTACTTTTGTGCGACTATCTCCTCCTGGAGGATGAGTCGGCTTCGTTGACGTCACGGATTGCAGCCACCCACGCTCAGCGGTTAGAAGCGAGATCCGCGCAGATTTTAAGCCAGGTCCAGCCCCACATGCGCCATCCGTAAACCGATCGTAGTTCAAGCAACTCCTTATCCGATCTCACGGTGGCGAGCCAAGTCTTCACTTGTCCTCCGCTACGACAACTCTATTTTGCACAGGGTGTCGGCGATAGTGTCACCCTGGTTAGTTCAGCGTCCGAGCGTCTCAGGATGTGGCCCAACCATCTCAGTCGCAATAACGAACTCAGCGAGGGATATCAAAACAACGGTGGCGAACCTCGTCATTCGTTACTCACTCATCCCATCGAACATTGAGGTTGCGTCGGAGACACCTCTAGTTTCCGCATATCTTCCACCCGCACATGCCACGTCTCGCATCCATAAGTAAGAACTAGGCAAATCGCCGCTCTGTGAACGCGCAGCTTTGTACGTCGGCTGATTTCTCTGCGACTAAATAGAACCCAACGTAGTCGCGAAAATGCCGTGCGCGCAGCTTGTACACGCAGATGTACATCGAAATGACATGCTACTTGAATATGATGGATGAAATCATGGCTTGACCGATGTGAGAAATGACAGTTGGATTCGAATGCAGCTCACTCCCGGTGGCAAATCAATTTAGCATGGTTTTGACCGCATAGCATCGGTGCACGTTGATTTGGAAGATGGATTGTCTCAAACTAGCTTAAGCGACTATGTAGCATTCGTGAGGTTTGTCGTCTCTGGTTTGTTCTGTGCCTGAATGTCAAGATTCAATAAAGCAGAATTGAATGAACACGCTAGTTAGCTGGTTCCACTCGGTTCAATTCGTGTTTCAATCCTACCTTTGCGAATAACCATTGCGTCGAGTGCTGCAGTGCTTGTGACATAAGTTTCCAGCTTGCGTGGGCGTGTCATATTGCTACAACGCTTATTTGCTTGGGTTACTTTTCATGTCTTTGCGGATCTGGTTTAGGAAACATTTGCTATTTATTCAAAATTTGACACTCTTGCTACTTTGTAAAGCTTCTCAATGTTGCTACTTGGATCGTTAGAGGAAGATGCTTAGTGTCAACTATGAAATGCGAAGCTCATTATTCTCCTGCATGACCTTGAGATAAACTGACAGGGAAAATGCTTTCTCTTTGATAGAAAGTAGGCAGTCTGAGCAGAAAAACAAATCATTCGAACGACACATTAGACCAATTGATGCGTTAATCAATACCGGCGCATTCAATCACATTATCTGACTTTGCATCAAATCGAATCATTAAACGATTAATCGCTACATGCGCAAATTTTAGTGGATTGTGAAATTACGTGAAGATTTTCGTTCCATCGTATGTTGAACGATGTTGCTCAGCTGGCTCGGCAAACTGTTTGAATGGATTTGTGTTTTTTATTTGGCTCTGGAAGGGGTCTTCCAGAAAAACATCCAAATTCGCTATATTAAATGAACAAGCGCATGCTTCCCATGGTCGCGACAAATACACATATTTTCATTTCCGTATTGCAGCTGAGTCAATCAAGCTCCGTCGCAAGTGGCAGCAATCCATCGGACGCATTTTTCGGTGAGTTACCACGATTGATGGTTAAAAAGACCTTGTTTCATAACTTTTCAGTGTCACTCTCTCACTGGAGCGTTAAATCTTGGAATCGAATTCCAAAATCCTGAGAACTTTGTGTCAACCTGGACTCACCACATGTTGGTGTAAATATGAACGCGGACTATGGTTGTCAAGACAACACATTGCCGCTCAACACAACGCTAATTCCAAAGATTCTCATGACTGCGGTTTTCACCCGAATAAAAAGGCAATGAAGACAAGGAAGAATCGGTTTGCTCAACTCTATAGAATTCTTTCTTGGTCGTTGCAGCATAATTACATAATTAAGCGGCGAAAAGATGTTCTGAAATTTATCACCTCTCACCATCAGACACGATAAACGAAGCTCTAAATTTGCGATCCCATTAGGTGAAGACAGACTCTGCTGACATTACTACGTGGGAGTTTATCTCATAGTTGACTTAACATCTTCCACCTCGGTAGGTTCTTATCCTTGTCAGCTTGATTCAAAATATCGATCGAACAGATAATGTGTTTGTGTTTGACTATTTCGGTCGATTTTGGCGGTCTCATGCACATACTCCATGACAATTCGAATGACAATGTAGCACTGATTGCTCAACGGATACGTGTTCCTTATTCGATAGCTAACTGCAGCACCCAGTGTATCGATGGCGCTGTCGCAAACTAGGGCGGCGGAGATGTGGTTTACGATTATTCTTTGTACCGCAATCGAACGCAGGCACACCACAATTCATACGAAGATAATATCAACACAATGGCACACAATGACAATTGTGCAGGGGTTCTATACTCTGCGGGTATCGTGATAAATTGTTTTGACTAGCGGAAACACGCATCAGAGTCTGGGCTCCTTGGGTGCGAAATATGGTGCTCTCTTTGATAAAATCTATCACAGAGCAACACAGTTAGTGATGGGTCTTCGCAATGTTCCACACACCGAAAGATTGCGACGTATTGGTCTATGTGACTTTACCCAACTGAGGATACAGCGCGATATTCTGTTCTATAGAATTGTGTCTACCAAAGGACATCCACTAAAACACTTGCTCGATGTATGTGATGGGAAAGTGACACGCGGACACACCCTATCCCTTTACGTTCCAAGTTCCCGTATTGATTGTCGGTGCCATTTTCTTTGGAACTTCCTACCCCATCGTGTGGTGGACTCTACTTGCCTGGCTATGATTAAGGCGAAATTGGACTTACACGTGCAAAATAACATCATTTACAAGCGTTACACTCTACTCCGTTTTACTATCATATTTTTAACATTTTCATTCATACCGTAATCCTTGGTGTTGTTAAGCATTAACTCTAACAATAAATCCTTGAATACCACATTTCCTTCAGATATGCTTAACCCTAAACGATTCGACTATTTCTTATTAGGCAGCACACTGCCTGGCTCTTTACAATGGAATTGAAATCAAACATGCATTCGAATATCCTAAACGAGTATATCGACCTGAGTAAAACAGTCCTCCCACAGTCATTCTTTATAACAAACTTTCCTAGCCAAATAAATGTTTAAGAAAGCCCTTTAAGAAAATTTCAAACAACAAGACCGCCACTGAACACCTTTCCCAGCGAATTCTTGTCGTAGGAACCGTAATCATGAGAGCAAGCCACTAAATCTACGATCCGTTTACCTGTTAACGCGTTTATCCGCGCGAACCTAATTAGCCTCTACTCACCTATACAATGAAACCCTTCCTAACTGGGGTTGACAAATAAACGCAGTCTAACACTGTCGTGTCGCGAAACTAATTTTCAATGCACAGAAGAGAGAAGTATCTTAATTAAAAGCCACGTTACAAGTTTGTGTTTTATGTTTGTTTCACCACGCTGTTCTCGTTCGTAAACATCCGTGGCCTTGTTTCGGGATTGCTAATTCCGGGCGCGTTCAACGGCAGCAGGTGCATCACAGCTGCGTTGCGCCAAATTTCTGACTTTTCATCCGCTTCCAGGTTGTGTTCATGCGCGATCATTGAACAGTTTTATAACCAATCCAATCTAGTCGAGGTGTTAATCTCTGCAACTCTCTTTTTGCATCACAAAGAGTCACGAAGAGTCAGTTTGATTGACTGTCGAGTTCGTTTAACGCGTTACCGAATATTAGGCAGTAATACCGAGACAAGTCTGTTTTCCGGGGGTTTCCTTATTCCTAGTTCTTCCTCATAGTGATTGAGTAGTGATAGAGGCACTCCGGAGTTAAAATTCCCATGGTGCTATTTCGAGGAAGCGTGTTTTTCCCGAATTGCCCATCGGCATACAGGAGCCTAATATGGCGCGCATCTCGAATTGCCTCTGACAACCAAGTCCAGCTTCCGGCCTGCACGAGTGGCTTCCCGAGCTCGGCGGACCTGCCAACAGGAGAAGAGACCAGGCCGAGTAACTGGAGCCTGAAAACCAGTTTGCTTCGAGCAGATGGAGCTCGTTAGCCTGGGAGTGCATTCAATCTAGGGGAAGGAAAACCATGATTTTAAAACCTCCGCTGCCTTGCGGCATACCCGATCGCGGGAAATGCTTCGGGAGAAAACACTGAGAAAAAAATCAGAAGCAGAATCTCGTAGACGGTTCGTTGGTGCACACCACCTCTTTCTGACAACTCCCTGCTGCCTTGCAGGTCGCACTTGGTTGTGCAAAGGCTAGAGAAGCTGACTCGAACAAACGCCGAGTGGTACTGGGAGGCCGCTTTGTACCCAAATTCCCAAGAATCTTCATTGAAGCCGACTCATCCTCCAGGAGGAGATAGTCGCACTAAATTAAAAGTGAGCCTAGTACACAAAACGGGATTTTCATTAAATTCTACTACGGCTGCGCCGCCTACGTTGGTCGGGTCAGGCGTATGAAATGGAAAATGTTCGCATCAAAAAGATCTACTTTATGGTGATTTGAAATTGGAAGTCAACCATTGTGCAGACTTCAAATCTCAGAGTCAAACTTTAGACTGGCCGCGCTTGTACTACCAAGATGTTGGCAACAAGCTCTTGATATTGACCCTACGAATTGAGAATAGTAACTTACTCTTAACAGCACGCTTTAAACGCACAATGTAAAACGTCATCTCCAAGCTGGCTATAGGCAGATTTTTTTCTCGGCCGCTGAACGTATATCACTCCCACGGCGTACGAATACCACCGATGGACTGTGTACTTCCTATCGATGTGCTACAGGAGAGTTTGTTCTTCCCAAATCGGATGTGATGTGTATCCATGGTCGAAAACGACTCAAATTAGAAAATTTAAAAAAATCTATCCACTGTGTGTCAGTTCTGCGTAGCTTGGTTATCATTTCAGAAGCGTGTTGCAAAGTTCAATTTTGCATCGCCCTTCTCTCTGATGCTATTTATGTTCTTAGGCATTAGGCTTGCGTGTTTTCTTGTATAAACAGATGATATTGTTCCGTTTTCCAGGTCCCTCAAGCTTGTATGCTCGTTTGAGCTGCTCGGCGGTGGAAGCATTTCAGGGGGCTGTGGACATCTTATCAGGTGAGTGGTGTTCTATTCGCGATTTCTCACCTTTATCATCATCGACATCGTGCAGAGTATTAAATCGTTAAACCTTGAAATGATGGGAATGATGGGACCCACAAACCAAGGCACTGTGATGTGGTGCATACACCTGTAAACAAACATGCATTTATTCGAAGAGATCGCCCTCAGTACGACTGCTTCGTTGCAGCATTCACTGTAATCCATCATCACAAGCTATCCTCATCACTTCACTTTACGACATGTTTAATCAAACACTCGAGGACGCTGCCTACCATTAAACACATATCTCTGAGAGTGTTTGATGTTGTTACGAATCCTGATCTTGCGAACACCGACCGGGAATACTGGTCGCCCCAAGTGCAGGTAGTTTATCTCTCCAGGCTTTCACACCTTCACTTTCTCCCTATTGGCACTTTTACTTGGAGTTTTTGTTCGTGAGTAAAATCTCCGCGTCAAATGCAAAACTGAGTTGCATCATTTCACTAAATCGTCCTTGAAAGATACACACCAGTCGGTCTAGCTTAACAGCTAAAGTGGTAGCGTATAAAAGCGCAAGCCTAGATCCTAGCGAATCGCCACACAGCCATATTCTGCACATGAAGTAAGATCCAGACAGGTTGAACAGTCGTAGACGGCTATAAGAAAGAGATGGTGCCAATGAGATTTCAGTGTGTCATTCACACGCAGCTTACAACTTATCTACGCATTACGGAAGTCTGGCTTACTTTATTTTGTACTTTTGTGCGACTATATCCTCTTGAAAGATGAGTCCGCTTCAAGTAAGATTCTTGGGAATCTGAGTAAAAAGCGGCGTCCCCAGCACCACTCGGCGTTTGTTCGAGTCAGCTTCTCTAGCCTTTGCACAACCAAGTGCGACCTGCAAGGCAGCAGGGAGTTGTCAGAAAGAGATGGTGTGCACCAACGAACCGTCTACGAGACTCTGCTTCAGATTTTTTTCTCAGGGTTTTCTCCCGAAGCATTTCCCGCGATCGGGTACGCCGCAGGGCAGCGGAGGTTTTAAAATCATGGTTTTCCTTCCCCTAGATTAAATGCACTCCCAGGCTAACGAGCTCCATCTGCTCGAAGCAAACTGGTTTTCAGGCGCCAGTTACTCGGCCTGGTCTTTTCTCCTGTTGGCAGTTCCGCCGAGCTCGGGAAGCCACTCGTGCAGGCCAGAAGCTGGACTTGGTTGTCAATGGCTATTTGAGACGCGCCACATGGGAGCATTTTACAAACAGTGGAAACTTATCTTCATTTCCACCCACGGCTATGACAACCTTTGGAAGTCTAGCGACATTGGATTAACATTATTATTATTAGTAGCTTTATTAGCTGAGCATTCATTGGGTTGTTGCCTGCATTTATCGCAGTAATGACCCAATCGAATTGGACAGGAGGAGGAGATAAGTCGTTCACCCATGCACTCTTAATAGCAAGCTCCGGCGTCGGTTACCCTAGCTAATTACGTCTGTTCAATGGTCTACTCTCTACTGGTGTTTAAATCGGGAACTCGACCCTTGGATAGACCACACTTGGGTGCGGAGACGTTCGTAAACGTGACGTGACAGCTTTGAATATTTGACGTGTGAGCTGAGAAATACGTTGGAGACAGTGTAAAGCATAAAGCACCATCTTCACGCCGAGGAATAGCAAGTAATGCTTCCGGTTGCTGAAAGGGAAAATGCATTTCGTAGTGAACTTGTGTGAGAGTGATAATAACTCCGAATTCGAATGATAGACGGTGTGCAATCTGAAGTAAACGTGTCTGTGATTTACTTATAAGGAGGTCGAATAATAAAAGCTAACAACAACAACTGGCCCAATCAAATAGCACAGATATAATATGCGATTTCTTTGGAATACATGTTTCTCATACCATCTGGTTTATGAGCTAGTAACCTGTAAAACATACTACTGCAAGTGTGGTTGTCTTGAGCGAAGCATCGTTAGTCGACCGATCGGGATTATTATTGCTGGGGACGCCGCTTTTTACCCAAATTCCCAAGAATCTTCTTTGAAGCCGACTCATCCTCCAGGAGAAGATAGTCGCACAAAGTAAGTAAGTAAGTAAGTATTCCAAGTCGGTACATGGTTGTCGTTTCTAATGACAGATGAATGCCTTCGACTTATGTGATTCACGTAAACTCAAGACTGACTATCTGCTCTATAAGATGCTTATTTGATGATTGCAAACTAACGGAGTGCTGGGACCCATAGTGGCGATAGATATTTTTGACTTCTTTAGCACGATTTACCCCAATAAAAAGGTTTTAGGATGCCCCGTCTATTTTCCATCTTCTGTTGTTATGTTCCTTTTGCAACGGGATAGGCTAGAGATTTGGGTTGACAGCTGTGGATTTCGATCAGTTGATTGAAACGAAATGTTGTGTCTACTGAACCACTGGGGATAGGTGATCATTTTACAAAGAGCGGTTGCTCGTAGAAATCTTTAAGGCGAGCAAATTTCCAGGTAGTTCCCATTTGCTGTTGTTGTTGGGCTCCGTCGGCCGATGTCGACCATGGATGTACACCACAAGCGCATGACGAATTCATGCTCCAGAGCGTTTCAAATGACTTAATCCCCCGATTCATGAGAACAGATATCTCTCACAACACTCACAGCTGTATTCAGTACGCGACCAAACGGAAGCAATTTCGCTGGTCTATGTTAATCAGCCGACAGCTACATCTGCTATTCGCCAACTTTACACCGTGCCTCTAAAGTGAGTGTTTCAGAGCCACTAGTGAGTACAATACCAAGGGCTTTCAACTGGCGTTTGCAAACGTTTTCGTACCTTAACCCTTTGTCTACGGGAATTGAATATACGTATTTTATGATATTTTGTGTTATTCGGGTTTATTATGGCATAAATAAAACACATGATTAATTTTTACGGATCAGATGCCAGACGCCGCCTGATAAGTGCAATCCGATTGTGAGTGAAGGTACCGACGGGAGCTACTGAGCAATCGACTGCTTGTTTGAGGTGGTAACTAGAGTTACCGTCAGTAGACAAAGGGTTAAGTGAGGCCTGCCTAACGGTCGACGTCCAACAGCGTCTTTCAGAAGTCGACAATTTCCAAAGTTGTACACGGCCCAGCCACCGCAGGTGGCGCTGTCGCATTCAAGCGAACATGCTCTGTAGACCAGCTTCAGAAATCACAATAGCATTTGTTACTTTGCCAAGTTGAGCTAGCTTGTAAGCCAGTGATAGATAGGGCTGGCACGAGCAAACTGTCCAATCACATGTGTCCACACACCTGGGGATTGGGTTGAACACTGGCTTGAATGCGCTTAGACGTACGGGGGATCCACATTTTCCACGAACATAACTCGTTCATTCATTTCAACAACAATCATGTTCGTACGTGTTGCGTGCAGTTTCATGTAGGAAACGCTGCAAACCTGACGGTATGCGTGAACGGACATGTGTTTCATGGGGGTGTACGTGGAGCCGTTTTACAAAAGCGGAATCCCGTGTACTGCGATCGGCACTGGTTTCATATTTGTCATCAACATGTATGTATGTATGTATGTAATTAAAGCACAAGCCTTATCCAGGCAACCTGACAGTGTTTTATCCCAACTGCGTCGCGACCTGTACGGCACTTTGGCCTAGATCAGGCTTGTGCGTTCATTCTTCATTCATTCAGATGAGGGGGAAAATAAAGTAGAAATGTAGTGAGACTCCAGCCTGTTTCAACATGCAGCTCACCACCGATGGCCAATCAATTTAGCACGGTGTTAGCCGCACAGCACATAAGTACTGTACGATTGCACATCCGTGCACATCAACGTGTAGACAGCCTATATTTCTAGCCTAGACTCAGTGACATTTTGATGACTTAGGTCTATAAACAATCATTTAAAATGGAGCCCGAATAAAGAATAAGAAGACCAATTTCGTTCTCGTTCATGATTTTCCATCAATCATTTCAATTTAACCCCAAAAAAACAAAAAATGACATGATTTGAGTAAAGAGAGGGATTTAAATTATGATAAGATGGCCAGGGTTACTGCTTAAAAAGCACTGGTTCTTTGAGGCACATATTTTTTTAAATGAATTGAGAAACATGCATTTCCATTACACATACCCGACATCGTTTGAACCCTTGTCTGCATGTAGATAGTTAACCCCTTTTGAGTCGCTGTTACCATGCTGAACACAACTCACCACCTGTCACACCCTTCCCCCCAGGTCGCAAACAACCGCAGCTGCCAAGCGGTGTATCCCAAAACCGTTCGAGCGTGCGTGTCAAGCGAGCCTCCGAATCCGATCGCTTCCTGGTCATTAGCAAGTCACTTTCCGGGGTAAGTCCCCCTTTCCCACACGTGTCTACGCGAGTGGCTTGATTTTCTACTTACACACGCGTATCGATTTTACTCCACAGTCAAGGGAAGACTTCTCGCCATGCGCGCTGGAGCATTTTGGTAAGCGTTGTTGCTTGTTCCAGTTCTTTGTTTCAATGGTGATAGAGTTGTTTATCATAGTCTGCATCTTAACGTCTAATGCGGTATCAATCTTACTGGGATTTTGTTGTTGAGTTGTGCTTTTATGCTCAGTGGAGAGGATAGAATAAGAGAGCGATATTCGTTTTCCTTGTTTGAATGAGACATCACGATGATTTAACAATCCGTCGCTTTTGATAATCATAGAACTGTTCTCAATAATAAGGGCCCTGGCTTCAATGACGGAATGGTGACCACTAAAAAGAACGGGATGCTGATATTCTTCTTTTCCAGGGTCAGCATTAAACCAGTACCAACACCCAATGCTTATTTGACATACAATCAGGAAAAATTAAAACCCTAACTAGATGTAAATGATTGGGCTTGGAAAGCTAAGAAATTTGTAGCAGCGGAGGCACCAACACTCTGGGATGAGGTCCCTACACCTCGAATGAAACATGCAATCAATCGAGGGTGACATTAATTCCCCATGGTGATGATTAATCCCATGGAGACTGGGTTGGAGCGTTTACATCTTTGCAGTAGACAACATCCAAGCATCAATGCGCTTCCTAAGCATGAGACTATGTTCAAAGTTGCTGACAGTGGGACGGATGTGCGATCGTGCAGTACTTTGTGCTGTGCGGATAACACCGTGCTAAATTGAGTGGCCGGAGGTAGTGAGCTGCATACTGAAACCAGATGGAGTCTCACTACCATTTCCTGTTCTTTTTTTTCATCATATCTGTCTAGGCCTGGGCAACCTGACAGTATCTTAGCCCATGTGCAGCCTCTGACTGTGCGGCACTTTGCCTGGATCTAGCTTGTGCTTTCATACCATGACAATGAGACCACCGCTGATCACCGCGATTTTGAATCACCCGATCAAAGCCTTAGACATGGTACGCTACCGCCACCTTGAATTCGACACAAATCTGGATGTGATATGGGGTTCGTTTTCTCGGGTTATCGGTCTGACATCAACAGGACGAAATCTGAACGACGCATCATATGAAGATTGATCTGCTTCTTTATAAAAAATGTTGAAATCTCAACAGTTTATACGGATAATAACATTTTCTTGAAGTGGTAGCTGCCCACAATAACGTACAGACTGCGGTTGTCCAAGTTTCACTTTAATTCAGCCACATACCGGAATGTTGCTTTTCGATTGTGAGTGATTCATGCTCACTGCTAGCTTGAACGTAGTACACATCGTTTTATCTTCGCAGTATGCCAATAATCCTGGCAAGCGCATGGGGGTTTATTGCGATCGTTTGCATCTGTTGTAATTGTCGAACCCTGTAGAGGTGTGCAGCACCAAATCGAGCATTTCATTGAATAACCGCTTTTACTTGAGTTCTGGATATATCTGTCATCTCTGTCGCAAAATTTACCAAATGTAGAATGAATCCCGAGAGCGCTTATCGAATGACGCAACCAGAAGTGCTTGTTAAAACATTTCCAATGAAATCTTCGAGAAATCTCCCGCCGAAACATGCCATGTCTGTTGATAGCTCCAGGATACCAATTAGCTATGAAGTACAGTATACTTTCTATGTCATTCCGTCCTTATCAGTTCAGAATTCATTTTAACCAAGTCCTTGATAGGTTAAGGCTGATAATTTACCGGACTTGTACTGAGTCGTGACCACTCTTGAACGTGTTCTATTCTTGATCCCGTGTGTGAAACGATATTGGCTGATGCCCGTGCTCTTTCCTTTAAAACTGTCCAAACATGGGAAATCATTTTAGAGAATTTAATTTAGGTTCTACTCTTGCATATTAGCTGCCCAAAGTATAATTCAACAAATCTGGCCAATGTATTGTGGTGCTCACATCCCCATCCCTTACACACCACTACTGGTTTCTGGCTGTTTGCCGTCATCAGGTGGAGACAGTAAGATCCGAGTGGTGCTGGGGAGCCGCTTTGTACCCAAATTCCCAAGAATCTTCTTTGAAGCCGACTCATCCTCCGGGAGGGATGTCGCACAAAAGTAAATTACAGTAAGATCAGTTCAGTGAGCGTTGAAACAGTGGAAAAGCGGTAAACCAATTAATTCTGCCTTCGACGACGTCTTCGACATGTGTTAGTGTTTAACATCAACATGATCTTGACCGTTTTCCGGTTTAATTGTCACCGGAATTAAAAAAATGTTATCCCCTACAGCATTTCTGTTGACTCTCATTTCCGCCTTGTGACGCTGATCAAATAATTAGGGATTACAAACGTGTTACCCTCTCTTAAATTCGCCATCTAGCCTTGAGGCCAGAATCCGCTACGTGACGAACGGCGGCATAGTGTTACAATTACAAGAGTCTCATTTAGTGCATGTGGTTTTTTGGTTTGGAGATTGAACATTGGACTTGTGCCCAAACGTTCCGTCCGGCACTGTTCCACTTTCCTCACTGCTGCGTTAAAAACGACGCACCGATTGATAGATCGACTTACAACGTCAGCCCTTCGTATCAAGCAAAGGTTGTCATAGCCGGGGGTGGCAGTGGGGATAAGCTCCCACTGTTTATAAAATGCTCCCATATGGCACGCGTCTCAAATAGCCCCTGACAACCAAGTTCAGCTTCTGGCCTGCACGAGTAGCTACCCGAGCCCGGCGGAACTGCTAACAGGAGAAGGGGCGAGGACGAGTGACGGACCTGAAAACCAGTTTGCTTCGGGCAGATGGAGCTCGTTAACCTAGGAAGGCATTTCATCTAAGGAAATGAAAACCCTGATTTTCAACCTCCACTGCCTTGCGGGATACCTGATCGCGAGAAAGGCTTCGGGAGAAAAACCTGAGAAAAAATCTGGAGCAGAGTCTCGTAGACGGTTAGTTAGTGCACACCACCTCTTTCTGGCAATTCCCTGCTGCCTTGCAGGTCGCACTTGGCTGTGCAAAAGCTAGAGAAACTGACTAGAACAAACGCCAAGTGGTGCTAGGGACGCCACTTTGTACCCAAATTCCTAAGAATCTTCATTGTAGCTGACTCATCCTCCAGAGGTGATAGTCACACAAAAGTAAAAATAATGTAAGTAAGTATCAAGCACCCTGTGTGTTGTGTACGGTTTGTGTGAGACGAACCATGGATAATGTGCTTCGTTTGGCATGAACCCACGTGAAATGTTTACTTGTGACCACATAACTCGATATCAATACCCGTGTGTACCGCTGACTTGCATTATTGACAAGCAGCTCACTTCCGGGTTTCATTCCAATTGAGCGGACGAATTTACATCCGCCCGATTACGGCAGAATTGCCTCGCTATAAAAGTTGGCGTATCGGTGGACAAGTTGAATGTTGGAAACAGCTGATGCTGTTGAAACCCTGAGATTTGTATTAAAATGCGATCCTTGAGATCTCTCGGAGCGCGATCAGCACGTGACACAAGATTTGCAAATAATAAAACGAGGCTAAATCCGTGCTGAAACATTTGGCAATGTAATTAAATCAAGTGAGCTACTCTCGCCAAGTTTAACCTGGAATCAAAATTCAGATCCATCATTCACTCTCAGTTTCACGTTGCGCCGTTCAGATACAAATGTACAAAATTCGTTCAAAGTCGAAAGTCTAACTGTTTGTTCGAGCATGGATAATGCTCAACGATTTGCTACTGACCCAGCAGCACTATGTGATTGATTTTGAACAAAGTCTACGTTGTATTTTATCAGAGAAACTTGTGTGGCTTATTGATTTTGTTGCGCGTTTCACAGAATGCTTCATAAACCCCGGAATAATTGAATCTTAAACATTTGGTGGATGAATAGTTTAACAATTAGAGAAGTGCTCTCCAAAGCTGGACTTCATCGCATGGTCACTTCACCGTGATTCCATTGTCTACGCTCAGGTCCATCTACGCTCAGGTCCATAGAATAGGAAATCTTCCTACTGCTACTGCTTTCGGCTATTGAGCGAAGATGACGCTGATATCATACGAATACCGAGTACTGTTTATCGTTGTTAACGTGTAAAGGAGATTGTAACTCCCGAATTCGGGTGATGTACATCCTTGTTTGACAGCACAGATGTGTACTTGTGCCGTATTTCACTCATACGCAGTTACTGACACGCCGTGGGCTTAGTGCCATTTTCTCTTTTCCCTTATATGTATTAGGACCGTGCAACCGGAGAGTATCTAAGCCTTCGCGCATTCTTTTAATGTATGGCTCTTCACCAGTATCCAGACTTCTGATTTTATGTCTACCGTAAGAGAAGATCAATGGCAGTAATACGCAAACATACTGAAATTCAGGTTTGGCCTCTAGCGAAAATAAATAAACCCGATAGTACTGGATATATTGATTGGTCTGCTCTCGATGCTTTCTCTTCCTGACGACGAGGATATTAATCCCCCACCCCTATATAACCGCCTAGTTTGCTAGTTAAAATTTTCAGTCTCGATTAATCGCGTGACAATCGTTTGCAAACTGCTTGTCAATTTGTATTTGTATCCGTTTTTACCGATGGCAATCCCGTTTCATTCGTTGTGTTCTAACGTGAAATGTTCGCGTGGAACTTAACTACATTTTCTCGCGACTGTTTTGTTCCATTAGCGTCAGTGTTTGTCTGATATTTGCGTGTGGTGATTGCGTGCATTGTGTTAGTAGTAAGTTTTTAACCAACAAAAACAAACCAAGCTTTCTGGACACCCAAATCGAGCCACGTTACTATGATATGGACGGACAGCTTGTAACAAGATCGTGTTTACGGCCCACTGTTACCAGTTTCGCACACCCACTATCCAGGGTTCTAGCCTTTCGGTAGCTCCGTATATATTATATTATGTATTATTATATTATTATTATTCTTATTATATTATTAAGTATTAAACGAACGATTTCGTAATAAAATATGGATACATTTGATAGGCAATATTGAGTTGTGGCACCTTCAAGATATTGGAACATGTTATAACGTATCGGGGTATAACCATATTCTGAAAATGAATGTGTTTAATGAATCGGTGCAGGGGTTTGCTGATTATATATATATAACTGCCATGGGTTGTTCGGGTGTAGACGTCTGCAGAACTCAGTTACTAGATAAACGAACACAAACAGCGGGTGAGAAGCAAGCCTGCCACACTTAAGTGAATATGAATCAATGATCAGAGATTAATCCCTCACTATACATGTTTGCTCACGGGTTATGCGCTGATAACGCAAAACAATG